>ML436110.1:0-43580 GCA_005239525.1 Nicotiana knightiana | reverse complement strand
TATATATATATATATATATATTTCTTATGTTTTACTTCCTATTTTTCTGAGAAAAGTTCATATTAGTGTGTGAGTTGAATAGTCCCTTCCTGAGTCGTTTCTTATTATCATGTTCGAGTTATGGCCTATTGGCGCGATGTGGTATCATGTGAGGTTGTTGGTCCTGTTTGGGGTGATTTGTTGTCTGAGTTGTTCGTATTGGGTGAGACGAGATTATCGGATCAAGGATTAGTGCGATAAGGTTATGTGTAGTGTATTTTAAAGAAAAAATACCATTATTCAGGTTCATAATGAGGTGATGATTCTAGTCAAGATGAGGTATTCAATGATTTGTTAACTCTACAGTTGGGTATGAATTTCTGCACATTTCCTCTGTTGTGGTGGTATCGTCAGCATTATAGCAGGATGTGTGTATATATATCATCAGGTGCATTGGGAGCATCAGATTCGTGGAATTTTGGCTATTAAGGTTCAAGGAACGTCATTGTGGTTAGATGATGAATCTTGCGGTGCATGATGCTGATTCAGCAAAGTATGCAGTCATGTTCTGGTATATCGGGTGGTGGATGATACGGTGTTTATGTATTGGAACTAGGCCTGGCAGAGGAAATTTCAGGTATTGGAACTAGGTTCTGAGCTTATTATATGGATAAAAGGAGGAATCTTCAGATTTGATCAAACTAATGTACTCTACTGGGTTGTGGTAGCACGGGCAGTTGCTCGAGGTGTTAAACAGTGATTTCAGATAACTCTAGAACAATTCTTAGCACGTTCGAGGATGAACGTCTATTTAAGTGGAGGAGAATGTAACGAAACGACCGGTTGTTTTGGGCTCTAGCGCGTCGTTCAGTGGTTTGAAGTCGTGAGCAGCTCCATTTCAAGTATTATGACTTGTAGGTGTGGTCGGAATTGAATTTCGGGAAGTTTAGAGTTGATCTGGAAAGAAAATTCTCATTTCATAAGCCTTAAGTTGGAAGAATCAACTAATATTGGAATTTTGAGTAAACGACCTCTGAATCAGGATTTGAAGGTTCCAGAAGGTTCATATGATGATTTCGGACTTGGGCGTATGTCCGGATCGGGTTTTGGATAACCCGGGAGTATTTCAGCATATATTGTGGAAGTCAGCATTTTTGAAGAATTCCCTAAGTTTGGCTTGAAGCGCATTTCAGTGTTGTTGATGTCCGTTTGGGATTCCGATTATGGGAATAGCTGTGTATGGTGATTCTGGAGTTGGGAGCGCGATCAGAACTGAATTTGGATGTCCGTAGGTCATTTTGAAGTCATTTGGCTAACAAGGTTTTTTAGAAACCCGACCGGAAGTGGAAGTTTTGATATCGAGGTCGGAATGCGATTCCGGAAGTTGGAGCAGGTCCGTAATGTCAAATATGACTTGTGTTCAAAATTTGGGATCAATCGGACGTGATTGGATAGGTTTCGTCATAGGATGCAGAAGTCGGAAATTTCTACGTTCATAAAGTTGGGATTTGGGTGTGATTCGTGGTTTCGATGTTGTTTGATGTGATTTGAGGCCTCGAGCAAGTCCGCATTATGTTTTGGAACAGGTTGGTATAATTGGACAGGGTCTCGGGGGCCTCGGGTGGATTCCGAGTGGTTAACGGATCAAGTTTGGGAGTTTGAAGAAGGCTGAGGTTGTTGTCAGCTGGTGTGACTGCACCTACGAGGATTTGGCCGCAGGTGTGGCTATGGCACCGCATGTGCGAAGGATGGATGGTCTGGTTGGGAGCGCAAGTGCGATAGCATTTTCGCACATGCGAAAACGCAGATGCGGACAGTGAGCGCAGGTGCCATTATTGGGCTGGAGTTGAGGCACCCGCAGGTACGGGAGATGCACCTGCGGGAGCGCAGGTGCGGTGGTAGGATCGCAGGTGCGGAATCCAGGTTAGGCAGAATATTTTAAAACCGAGAATTTGTGGCCATTTCTTCATTTCTTCTTTGGTTTGGTCGATTTTGGAGGAGCTTCAAGAGAGGATTTCTTCATGCAACGTCAAGGTAAGTGACTCCTTCATGCTTCTAAGTTATATACAAGATTATATGCATGTGTTAGGCATGGAAATTGATTGGAAATTTGGAGAATCTTAAATAAACCTAGAAAATGGAAATTGGATTTTTAGCCACGAATTGAGCATGAATATTTGGGTAAATTGTATATTTGAGTTAGTAAGGCTATGAGTACAATATATCTTCGAGAAATTTCGGATTTCCGGGCACGTGGGCCCGAGGGCATTTTGGTCATTTCACAAAGCGGGGTTGAGAAATTATATAATTTGGAGTTGCAAATATTAGGGTATATTTTCATTGGGTTGTCGTTGTTTGGATAGTTTTGGGGTGTTGTGTGTCCGTTTGGAGTCATCGGAAGGGCTTGGAGGCCGGTTATGGAATCTCGGAGCGAGGTCTCCTTTCTAACTTTGTGAGGGGAATTGTCCCCCTAGGTGAATTAATTAAGTACATACTATTATCTTCGGGGGCTACGTACACACGAAGTGACGGGAATCCATGCGTAGCTACTATTTTGCCATGTCCGGGTAGTCTAGGACCCACTAGCATGCCTTATGTGTTGTACCTGTAATCCTGCCTGTAATATTAAACTGCTAATATAATCAATATCGTAATTTAATATCTAAAAGAAGACTAGAGTCCATTTTCCTAATCATTTAGAAAGAGAATTGATTCCTCTGTGGATAATTGTGTACCTGGTAGGGTTGTATTATGGAATATCATTAAACTTGACAAATGAGTTTCAAAACAAAGATTTAAAAATTATATTTCATGTTCCTTTAAGAAGAATTTTTACCACTTTCCTGAGAAAAACTTCTTCTTGATAAAAATAAGGATTTATTATGTGGATATATGTACATATGAGCACCTGAGTCGCAGGTATGATTCGCGAGCAGGCTAACCTTATTATTTGTATGTATAACCGCGTCGCATGATCGATTCACGAGGGGGGCAGATAGATGCATTTATGGTTCGAGCCGTTCGACCCTCGGCAGTGTACAATTTATTATTATTGGTTCGTGTCGTTCGACCCTCGCCATTGCTTGGGCATGATATTTAGTGCGTAGTTGCTATGACTTTGCCTGATTACTGGCCTGAAATATTAAGTTGTCAATTGAAATGACAGACATTTAAAGTTACTAAAAAGATTTTTGGAAGAAGTTATTCCTTCTCGTTGATTAATTGTTATTTGATTAAATCACCCATGTTGATTAATTGTTATTAATATGACGAACATATAAAGTGTTAAACGTGAACGGAGTTGATAATATTATCCCGGTTTTTAATAAATTTCCAAGGATATTCATGCTTAGTGTCACACTTGAATATTCTAAATTGACCTTTAGCAAGTGTCTAATTTGACCTCTCGTCACTACCTCTCTGAGGTTAGGCGGGTGACTTACTGAGTACACGTTATTTTTGTACTCATGCTACACTTGTTGTACATTTTATTGCACAGGTACTTTCATAGCGATGTGGAGGATTGGAGACTTAGGCGAGCTGCATCATCCGGAGGAGATCCGCAGCTGACAGAGTCTTCCTCATACTGTATTACATTATTTGGATTTCCTTGTTCACTTGTATTTCGGACAAGCTTTGTAGAAATTGTACAATTCTTAGAAATAGCTCACGTACTTGTGACACCGGGTTCTGGAATGTGTTGGGATATAATTGCTAAAGTGTAATATTTAAACTATTGTTTTACTTAACAGATTTTTATTTAGTTAATATGTAATAAAGTGCAAGGAAATATTTTTCATAAATGTTTAAACTGAAAATTATTTCGATTAATTAATGATTGGCTTGCGTGACAATGATGTCTGGCGCCATCACGACCTTATGGATTTTGGGTCGTGACACACTGAGTCATGAGCCAATACTACAATTGTTCCCAAAATTTAACAAGACAACTTTGTCTGGAAATAATCAATAAAAATACCCAAGGAAGATAGGGAAAGAGATAGGCGGGTCTGCGATCGCTAAGTAGCTACCTCGACCTCTCCGGAAATTATCCGCAGCCAAAATGATCAACTGGCACTACCATGGCCAGGGATACCTAGATCTGCACACAAGGTGCAGGGGGTAACGTGAGTACACCAACTTAGTAAGTAACAAGCCCAAACTGTGGGCTAAGAGGTAGTGACAGACTAAACCTCAACATTTACAACATAACCAATGTACATAAATTTAGGCATGCTTTCAGTTAATTAGACAGCTCAAGGTGATAAGACAAGTATGGTTCTGAACAGTTTAACATATATAACTCAATGTATTTTACATGCCAATGCATCAGCAGTATGAAATGCACAATGCGCTCCAACTCTCAAATACTCGTCCGCTCAGTACTGTATATGGCTCGCATGGCCTAGGGAAGATCCATCCTAGATTATATACACATAACAGAAGTTACTCAGTACTGAGGAAGGCCGATCCAGCCCTATGGAGAAGATCCATCTCCAGATAATGATGCATATCACAACCACTCGGTACTGTATATGGCTCGACGGCACATGGAAGATCCATCCTAGAATACATATACCCATCACTGACATCAATCGCTTAGTACCGGGAAAAAACAGGCCGATCCAGCCTCATGGAGAAAATTCATCTCCAAACATAAACACTTCGGACAAGATCCATGTACAGGGAAGATCCATCCCTCAAATATTACTGCGCTCACTGGGGGTGTGTTACAGACTCCGGAGGGGCTCCTACAGCCCAAGCGCTATCATAAACCAGATCCAGGCATAATCAATATAACATATTGCGGCGCGTAGCCCGATCTCACAATTGTAGCTCAATATCAGGCTCTCAGCCTCGCTCAGTCATCTCTCTCCAGTCTCGCTCACATGGGCTCATAATGCATGAACTAGCCCGAATCAATGATATAATGTCTAAAACAACAACGACCGAGACTGATACATGATATGATATGCAATGAAAGAACTGAGTATATAATTTCAATGAAACACATGTGATGACAACAATAAATAACCACTCGGGTCTCAACAATGTCGGCATGAAGCCTTAACATAATGTCTAGCATGATTTTTAGCATGGTTTGCATTAAGACGACCGCTCGGGTCTCAACAGGATCGGCGTAAAGCTTTAACATAATATCTAGCATGATTTCCAACATATTTACTTTAATCACATAGATAGAAGCACAAATATCAACAAGAAATAACCACTAAACGGTGTCATGGAATGAACCAGGTCGCAAGTCTCACGGTGCAAGCCCGCACGCCCGTCACTTGGCATGTGCGTCACCAAATTCTAATCACATAACATGTAGTTCGAGGTTTCAAACCCTCAGAACCAAGTGTGGAAGCGTTACTTACCTCAATCAAGTCAAAACTCAACTCCGCAATGCCCTTGCTGCCTGACTCGGCAACAATCGCCCTGAATCTAACCAAAATCAGTATTATATCATTAATATATGCTAAAGGAGCGAAGCCCACATCAAAATTATCAAATTACATCACAAATTCCGAATTCGACCAAACCCGACCCCTGGGCCCACGTCTCAGAATCCGATAAAAATCACAAAACTAGAATCTTTACATTCTCACGAGTCCATACATACCAAATATATCAAAATCCGACGACAAATGATCCCTCAAATCCTTAAATCAAAGCCTCAAATTTCCAAGCCCTAACCCCTCAAATTATGCCAATAAATTCCACTAATTCCATGATTAATCAGTCATATACCAACATAGAATCGAGTTTTAGGTCCAAGAAACTTACCTCCACGAAAATCCCTTGAAATCCCTCTTCAATTTGCTCCCTAAAGCCTCAACCTGTATGAAAATATGATGAACAATGCCTAAAATACGCAAAGGCAAGTATTTATATGTTCTTCCAAGGGGTTCCACACCTGCGGTCACTGGCTCGCACTTGCAGAATCGCACTTGCGGTCCCAGGTGCGCATCTGCAAGTTCCACTTAAACTCCCATTTTCCGCATCTGCGGTTTACTATTCGCACATGCGGGCTCGCAGGTCCGATCCTTCTTTCGCATCTGCGGAAGCTGCCCAAGCCTCCATTTTCCGCTCCTGTAGCACATTCTCCGCACTTGTGCCCATCGCACTTGTGGCTCCCCGTACGCAGGAGCGGCCACACAATAAAAATCACACTAGCAGCCTTTCTGCTGCATAATCCAAATCCAAACCTTTCGATGACCATCCGAAATCACCACGAGCCCCTCGGGGCCTCAACCAAATATACCGACACGCCATATATCATCACACGAACTTAGTCGAACCCCTGATACCCTCAAAAATATCATCAAAACACCAAATAAATCCAAATTTCAAGCCTAAGGATTTCTAAACTTCCAAAATTCGCCCACGATGCCGAAACCAACCAAACCACATCCGAATGACCCAAAATTTTGCACACACAACACAAATGACACTACGAACCTTCCCCAACTTCCCGAATTCCATGCTGACCCCGATAGCTAATTTTCCATTGCCGACCGGAAATCTCTAAAAATCTTATTTTGCCAATTCAAGCCTAATTCTACCACGGATCTTCGAAATAACATTCTGAACCCACTCCTAGGTCTCAAATCACCTAAAGAAGCTATCCGAACCATAAAACCCAAATTCCAAGATCATTTACCCATAAGTCAATTTTCGGTTGACTTTTCCAACTAAATACCCAACTTAAGAGACTAAATGTCTCATTTCTCTCCAAAAATCGCTCTGAACCCGAGCCAACCAACTTAGCACAAAATAATGGAGTCGAACCACATATAATGAAGCAGAAACGGGGGAATCGGGGCTAAAACTCTCGGAACGACCGATTGTGTCGTTACATTCTCCCCCACTTAAACATACGTTCATCCTCGAACATGCCCAGAGTTGTTCCAAAAACCATCAAACTTGCCGTGTAATCCTACCGTGCACATACCCAGGGGTGACCCCACATCACCCTATCCCATCTAGGTTCAATAGCACAACATAGCTGAAACTTCACAATCCAACCTAATTTATAAACCTTAGAACCAAATTTCCACTTCTGAAATAATTTATAAGATCAAAATCCGACATCTATAAGCTGCATAAATCCAGTCAAGCTGTACCAAACCGTTACCGTAACCCAAGATGAAATCACATGATATGCCACATCACTCAAATGCTCATAGCGAAAACTTCTAATAACTGCAGCTGTTCAAATAACCAAATGCCGGTAATAACCCTACTACTCATATACTGCCAATGATGAAAGAGACACATAGAAACCCAAAATCATTTGTCAGATCAACAAGTGATGGAACTCCCTCTCTACAGGAAATATAGCAAGACCTCTAAGCCGATAAGCATCACTATCCTCCCAAATATACCGCAACCAAATCTGGAAGTACCCATTCTAGGTCTGACGATCTCATCTCGTCTACCACAAACACTCTAGCGACATGACGTATCAATACGGCTTAAATCCACAACCCATGCAACCCGTGCACTAATAAGCAACATTCCAAATGTACTCAAACATGGGAAAATGACATCAAACTAGAGAACCGTCCCGCAAGATCAACGGGCATCACCACAACGAAATGCTAAGAACGCCTCACATATCGTAGAACCAGAACACATGAATCTAACTCGAAGGATCATACCTCCACATAACTTCACTGCAATGAGCGACCCCATCCAAACACTGATCCACATGAACTACTTCGAGCCACCTTGCTCGAAATCAATAACCATGTGCAATTCGACATCTAATACCTAGAGTGCATTGCCGTAACCACGGGGAATCGGACGATACCATGCCACACAAACCAAAAAAAACATGACCAATATGCCTAAATCCCTCAATACCCAATTACTTACCTTACTCAAATCCCGCTATAAAGCCCCCATAGAACCGCACCATATGTACATATAGCCAACAATCACAACTCCTCGCAACACCGAAGGGTGACTCATAGATCACTCTAGAACACGAATAAGCTCAATGACAATCGAATGGTACATCCCTCAACAATAGAAATTTAGAGTCAACAATTCCGACCCGGTGCAGAACACACACCCATACTGGGCCTGCCAGTGAACCCTGAATCAACTCTGATCATCCGCAACAGATAGATAACTCTCCGAAAATTCACAATGATTGCATCATGGCACATACTAACATCTTATTAGTCTTACCCGCATCTTCCCAGTCCACAATTAAAAAATAACCTGTTCATGAGAACTCTCAGTCTCGAAGTCCATTAAGCGCATGAATCACAATATCTGATCCCAACATCCACTGCTCGAATACATAACGTACCTCTAATACTAAGCCATTCCATGAGGGATACTCCTAAAATTCTTCTGTGACACCATGCAAACTTGAATATCAACAGTCGATCTAACACGAGAAAGCCACAAAACCAATGAAGCACCCTTAACTCAAACACATTTCCCTTACTGAAATGGATACCCTCATCAAGCCACACCAATTAGTGATATCATTTACCTAGTCATCTGAAACTGCCCATGCTGCCTAAGAATTTATGACCCTTCTCCAAAAACTGAACCATGACCTCACACATGCAAATCTCAACCCTACACAACATATCGCATAAACCATGCCATCCTATGATAAATATGAGAACTTCATAATCCATTTCGAGCCACAAGCAACTACGTACTCAACTAGCCAAGAACTTTCCATTTGATTCCTTCTAGAAGAAAATCACTATACATTACATGCCCCTCATGCCAGTAGAAAGTATACACCTCTAACTGTGGTAGACGCCATCAAGGACTCTCCGAATCCCATTTGCACAAAACCAAGCCGTCAGGACTGAATTCTTCTAGTTCAACCAAGCTATGCAGGTCGTAATAACCCAAGAGCATTGCCTCGAATCACACGTAGAGTCTTACCACATCATGAGCACCCAACGAACCGATCTTACTCATTACCATGACGATCCAATCCACTACCAAGCTGTCCTATTTTCTCTGAGTCCCTTCTGAATTACCTTCTAATTGATTCTTCTCCTCGCCATAGTACCAAAACCCTCAACCATAAATCACCACACGAGACCCTAGCACAGAACCACATCTCAAATACTTACTCTAAAGAGACTTTCGATGAATTTAAGTTGTTTTCCCTTTCATGATACCGGAATGTAGAATCCATAATAACATAGAAATGCCACAAGTCTTGACACCTCCCAATGAGAATCTCAGTTTCTACCCAAGCACACATCTTGAAGATTCCAAATTGTTATACATAAACCTTGGATCCATCAGAACCATTCTCGAGAGTCGCCCACTCTACGAAATTTTCAATTAAACTAATCAAACAGATCGAACGGTCTGTGCCCCTATTAACACACCAACACCCAAGGGAGTAACCCACACTCCTAAACATCCTAGTAAATTCCTGCTCCATACACATTACACCTTTTACCGATACAACTCAATCATTCAATAAGACCTATTTTTCCCATAGAGTATAATACAACCCGTACCTAAAAATTTCCATTACTTGAGTCATTCTCAAACTCCACCTCTGCAGGTCATAACTGATTCACTAGAATACCTCGAACTGAAATCAACACAACACTTAATCGTGCACTAAATTATCATTATCAGACTCCCCCACTTGGCTCAAAGCCATAGATCAAGACAAGCAATAACTCTCAATGCCCATACGCTATCACCTCCATAATACCGCAGTAAGATTCAACTAAATCCTCCATAAGCTCGTATACACAAACCATCTAATATCTCGAATCATCTGTAAATCTCGCATTCACCATTGAACTCATAACGCAACATGAAGATCCACTTCACTCAACAACTACACTATATAAGAGGTCCTTCAATGTACTCACAGCTCGAGGCCATAGGCCAACTCAAGATAGAAGTCAAACACTCAATGGTTCTTGCTACATTTCCAACCAATTTTTTTGTCACAATCAAACAATATAAACACGTCTCATCACCGAATCAAACTCATCACATAGTTATCTAGTCACAAAAATCCCACCAATAAGGACACAAACAGACATATAAGTCCCATATGCACGTGCTCACACAATCGAAATCTCAGCACTCAAGCCACAGACAAAACACAACCTCAAGTCCTCCACACTGGCCCATATCAATATGCAAAAGAAATCACATCTCGCACCTCATCCATGAAAACCACAAGCCGTCGATGCACAACCAATACCGAGCACTCACGTGCGCATTCGAATACACAAAAGGAATTCAATGAGTTACACTTTTGTCTGAATAATGAATTCGCACGAGAATTCAAGAATATGGGATTTTTCCTAAGGGTTCTGCAGCCTCTCAAAGATAAGTAAAGACATATCCGTACCGATCCGCAAGACTCTACTAATCCTACTCATGACTCATGAGACCTATGTAACCCATGCTCTGATACCAGCTTGTCACGACCCCAAAACCAACCGGGTCGTGATGACACCTAATGTGGAACTAGACAAGCCTATACTCTTAACCAATTCGATTTCTATCGTGACAATATTTAAATATTATCCTTTTTCATCAGAGGAGAACCGAAATAAAAGATAGATTCAAACCCAAAATACTATAAAAAGAGAAATCCCAAAATATGGTGTCACTGAGTCATGAGCCAATACTACAAATGTTCCCAAAATTTAACAAAACAAATTTGTTTGGAAATAATCAATAAAAATACACAAGGAAGATAGGGAAAGAGATAGGCGGGTTTGCGATCGTCAAGCAGCTACCTTGTCCTCTCCGAAAATTATCCGTAGCCAAAATGATCAACTGGCACTACCATGGCCAGGGATACCTAGATCTGCACACAAGGTGCAGGGGGTAACGTGAGTACACCAACTCAATAAGTAACAAGCCCAAACTGTGGGCGGAGAGGTAGTGACGGACTAAACCTCCACATTTACAACATAACCAATGTACAGAAATTTGGGCATGCTTTTAGTTAATTAGACAGCTCAAGGTGATAAGACAAGTACGATTCTGAACAGTTTAACATATATAACTCAATGTATTTTACATGCCAATGCATCAGCAGTATGAACTGCACAATGCGCTCCCACTCTCAAATACTCGTCCGCTCAGTACTGTATATGGCTCGCATGGTCCAGGGAAGATCCATCCCAGATTATATACACATCAGACAGAAGTCACTCAGTACTGAGGAAGGCCGATCCAGCCCTATGGAGAAGATCCATCTCCAGATAATGATACATCTCACAACCACTCGGTACTGTATATAGCTCAACGGGCCAGGGAAAATCCATCCCAGAATACGTATACATATCACTGACATCAATCGCTTAGTACCGGGGAAAAACAGGCCAATCCAGCCTCATGGAGAAAATCCATCTCCGAACATAAACACTTCGGACAAGATCCATGTCCAGGGAAGATCCATCCCTCAAATATCACTGCGCTCACTAGGGGTGTGTTACAAACTCCGGAGGGTCTCTTACAGCCCAAGCGCTATCATAAGCCAGATCCAGGCATAATCGATATAACATGCTGCAGGATGCAGCCCGATCCCACTAGGGGTGTTCAAAACCGATCCGAAACCGAAAACCAAACCGAACCGAAACTTAATGGCTTACCGGTATCGGATTAACGGTTTAACGGACGGGGAACGGATTGGGATTTTTTAATTAACGGCTTATCGGTTTGGGGGCGGATTATTCAATTTTCTTAACGGCTAATCCGTTAACCCGTTAAGAATATAAAATTTATTTTTATCCATATATAATTATATATTATATATTAAATATCAAAAACAAAACACAAAATGACAAAAACCCTTCCACTCTCCTAATTCTTAAACAAACAGAAACCTTAAACTTAATTCCTAATTTCCTATTTCCTAACGCCTACTGTCGTCGCCCGTCTGCCCTATTCATCCATTGTAAACCTCAAATGTATGCACACGGTTAAATGTTGAATATGATAGAGTAATATGAATTTGGTTAATGACTTAATGCCTCTGTTTTTGCTAGTCTTACTGTCTTAGACCAGAGTTTACCCAAGGAGTTACATTAGTAGGTATAATTAGTAGTCGATTACCATAGGTAGAATTAGGCCGATAAACCGCCCGATAACCGTCCGATAAGAGGTAAACCGATACCAATCCGCCCGATATCTTATCGGGTGGCTAGCGGATTAATACATTTAAAAGCCGATAACCGATAAGCCAAACCGTTAAGAGTAAATAACCGCCCAATCCGCCCAATAAGCAGCCCTAGATCCCACAACTGTCACTCAACATCAGGCTCTCACTACTACAAAAAAGGCCTTTGGCGACAATTATTTAGCGGCAGTAGGGTAATTGTCGCTAATAAATTATTTAAGCCAAAATATTAGCGCCACATGACCATTAGCCCGTAAAAGATATCCTTTTAACGACAATTAAAAAACTTACCACTAAAAATCACTAATTGAATAAATTTTTATTATTTTAACTTTCCCTCCTTACAAAGAAAATAAAATCTTTCCCCCCAAAAAAAAAAAAATCTTTCCCCCCAATTTTTTGGGACAAGAAATTACATTCCCTCCAATTACAAAACCCTCCAATTAGAAAACCAATAGCCTCCTTGTAATTAGAACGATACAGAAGAACGACGAAAGGAAAACCTACGCGTTAACAGTATCGTCGCAAAAGCCTCCGCCCTGCCACGGTCTCCGGCTATCCCAGGTTGTTCTCAATCGAGTTACATATAATTTTGGGTCGATGCTGCTCGATTATTCTCAATCTCTGCTGTCAATCTTCTCCCTCTCATTCGTCTTCCACAATTGTTGTCGTGTAGATTTCAAGAACTATTGCAGAAAGCATTTGCCTCTTTCAATTTCTTTTCCTAATCGGCAAAAGTTTCTGTTTACCAAGTACCAATTAAACTGTTGTTTGCTTGTATTTATTATGTCTTCAATGCAAATTTGCTTTATTTTATAGTATTTGGGAGGGAAAGAAAAGTTGTTTCAGTGGGTAATATGACTAATTATTATTAAAGAGTTCTAATAAGCTTCACTGTATGTATTGCCTATATACTAGAAAAGCTAACTGAAAGCTTTTCTGCCTTTGGTTGACCTGGCAAAGATATTAGTCTGTCAGCTTCTTCTTCTTCTCCCTTGTAATTGGTGGCGTTCACAGTACATACTGCTGCTACCAAAATCAAAAGGAACACCACCATTTCAACTAAAGCTAATTTTCTTTTGGTCATATCGTAGTGCTTGGCCCTTAAGGAAACACAGAAAGAAGAAGAATAAAAAGCAACCGCTATAGAAAAGGTAAAATTAAGGGCTGATAGGCAGTGAGATAATGGAAAGTCGAGTGTTATTACTACAATTGTGCATACCCTTGATGATATACATGCTCACGTCATTTTGTTGTCCGGGTTTAATTTTTGTACACTTGACAATCTGACATTAACAATAACTATATATCAATTGCAATTACTTAAGTTGGGTGACAATCTAAAACATAGAAGATTGCAATTAACATCAGTGGTGTATCCATCCTTACAATCATATGTTCACCAGACTTGCTGCTGATTTTTCAGTGTTGAATATGAGCTTTGTCTAGCTGGAGATCGAGCTACCACTGTCCAACCATCTCTAGTTCCATTCCTTGATGTTCCATCCCCCTTGGACTTTTCTTTATTTGATCCATCAAACTGCCAGTAGTATCACCATTACTGCTGGAATTTTCAACTTGTAAACAAAATTCTTGACCTTCCTTGTTGGCATATATATGTTGAAGATCTGCCTATGTACCTGTTATATTAGAAAATAGTGTATTTTTCAAACAATTCAGCAGGTACAGCAGCTGGTTGATCATGTACATGCACCAATTGTTGTTGAACAATAATCTCAGTAGGAAATTACAAAACCTTTGTACCATCTGTTTCCTTAGGATCCTTCAAATCAATAGCTTGTTCAGTAGATGATAGAGCTCGATTCCCATTAGGAGTTGGAGCATCAAGTACCTGCCCAACTCTTTTCACATTCCCATATGTTGATAGTTGTACCTTAGATTGTTCAAGTTCCTTAGTGATCAGATGTCCAGTTGCTAAAGTATTGCTCAGCATCTATAGTTATAGAAGTCCTAGTTAAATTTCAATCAACCACATGTACCGTTGCATTCTTCAAAACCTGAGAACCCTTACCTACAGTAGCGTCAACAGGACCTTACAAATACCTGTTATGGGAGTACCTTACAAACATCTGACCCTTCAGCTACAACATGTGGATTATCAACATTAATTTTTGTTGCTTAGCATGGGCTGAAAGTAGTGATAGTGTTCCTGTCTGGGTTGCCATATGACCATAATCTGTTGTCCATCCTATGAACTGATGAAATACCAAAGCAAAAATAAGTAGAATCTAGGAATGAAGTCCAGCCTTGGGAATGAAAACCAGTTGCCCTGTTATTTAAACATAGTGTTAGAGCAATTTAATATGCACTTCCCTTGTCCGTGATAAAGCAAGATTTTCCTTGCAATGTTTGTTAGTAGGGCAGGTATAAGTAATTGATATACGACAGGACCGATTATCACAAAAATCTTCGTCATTTTATCGTGGCTTAACTTTCTGGATAATATATGGGAAACTAGTTGGAGTTGTTTTCACCCTTATTGCCCCGGGAGATCTTGCATACATTTTTGAAAGCTTATATCTTTTTCTGCTGATGGATCTCACCTTTCGTGCAAAGATGAGAAAATAATGGCTGACAGTATGACTATATTCTTTTAAGGAGATCCTCTAGTCTGTCTTGGAATATGCTTTGCTTGTACTGAGTAGGTTTTCCAAGCACCTGCATAAATTTTGGTCGATTGGCTGGGTAAGAGCAATCCGTGCTGCAAATTGGTTTTGCCGTTGTCTTTGTTTTACTTGTGAATACTCCATGTACACTAGGATCTCAATGACTTTGGTTTGCTTATAAAGCCATAAAAAGAAAAAAAATCTTCTATGCTTCTTACAGATTTGCTTGATATCTTGCAAATTCCTCTGATTTACTTCTTATCTACACTATTGCAGTTTGATTTATTTCAATAAGATTTGTTATGTCTTATTCTATAGAAAAAATGGAACTGTCATTCTAAAGTAAAATACCTTTAGCTTGGGCAATGTTTGCTCTATAAACATCCCAGTTGAAGACTATTATATTTCATCTATTGACATAGTTATTTTATAATTTCAGATCATACAGTCTGATGATCGTTAATTTAGCGGGTGGAAGATTTTCAAATGATGAAGCATTGTAGAAATTATTTGAACACTATTATTTGCTAGGATTAATTATATTATGACAATAGCTATTTGATTCAAACAATATGTTTACTTTTTAAGTTACTGTGATATTGCTATTTTGGATTAGTATTTCGTTTTATTTGTTAAGATTTAATGATATACATTATGTTTTATGAATCAATACTATTATGTTGTATTATTTGGATCATTTTTTTAATGAATGCAGTAGCTATTATTAATGGTGGCAGTTAAACTATTGTCGTTATAACTTGTGACTTAGTGACAATTTAACATAATATACTGGTTATAAAAATAGACGATAAAAGGGAAAACTATGATGCTTCTACATGACATATTGTAGCCATTATAATTGCTATTAAAGATGACTTTTAGCGGCAAATTAATTGAATTTACCAGCCATTAAATGGATGCTAAAAGGGCATATTAATTCGTTTTCAGAAGGATATTATAGCTATTTAATTGCCACAAAAAAATTATCGCTAAAGGTATGGACCTTTAGTGACAACTTTTTTGAATTTAGCGGCTATAAAAATGGATATAAAAAGAGCATTAGTAGCCGTTTTTAGATTGGATTTAGCAGCCATCATAATAGCCGCAAACAATTACCATTAAAGCAAATGATATTTAGCGGCAAAAAGTCATACCTTTACCAGCTTTTGTGAGAAACGCCGCTAAAGGCTTTGCCGACCGTGATATCAGCAGCTAAACATTAATGGCCGGTAAATGGTATACCGAAAATTGTTATTGCCGCCAATGCCCTTTTTCATTGCCGCTAAAGCCCATTTTTGTTGTAGTGTCTCGGCTTCGCTCAGTCATCACTCTCCAGTCTCGCTCACATGGGCTCACAATGCATGAACTAGCCCGAATCAATGATATAATGTGTAAAACAACAATTATCAAGATTGAGACATAATATGATATGCAATGACTGGACTAAGTATATAATGTCAATGAAACACATGTGATGACAACAATAAATGACCACTCGGGTCTCAACAATGTCGGCGTGAAGCCTTAACATAATGTCTAACATGATTTCTAGCATGGTTTTCATTAAGACAGACCGCTCGGGTCTCAACAGGATCGGCATAAAGCCTTAACATAATATCTAGCATGATTTCCAACATGTTTACTTTAATCACATAGATAGAAACACAAATATCAACAAGAAAGAACCACTAAATGGTGCCATGGAATGAACCAGGTCACAAGTCTCATGGTGCACGCCCGCACACCCGTCACTTGGCATGTGCGTCACCAAATTCTAATCACATAACACGTAGTTCGGGGTTTCGAACTCTCAGAACCAAGTTTGGAAGTGTTACTTACCTCAATCAAGCCAAAACTCTACTCCGTAATGCCCTTGCCGCCCGACTCGACCACAAATCGCCCCGAATCTAACCAAAATCAGTATTATATCATTAATATATGCTAAAGGAGCGAAGCTCACATCAATATTATCAAATTACATCACAAATCCCGAACTCAGCCAAACCCAACCCCCAGGCCCACGTCTCGGAATCCGATAAAAATTACAAAACTAGAATCCTTACACTCTCACGAGTCCATACATACCAAATATATCAAAATCCGACGACAAATGACCCTTCAAATCCTTAAATCAAAGTCTCAAATTTCCAAGACCTAACCCCTCAAATTATACCATTAAATTCCACTAATTCCATTCTTAATTAGTCAAATACCAACATAGAATCGAGTTTTAGGTCCAAGAAAATTACCTCCACGAAAATCCCTTGAAATCCCTCTTCAATTTGCTCCCAAAAGCCTCAACCCGTATGAAAATATGATGAACAATGCCTTAAATTCGTGAAGGCAAGTATTTATATGCTCTGCCCAGGAGTTCCGCACCTGCAGTCACTTGCTCATACCTGCGGTCTCAGGTGCGCATCTGCGAGTTCCACTTAAGCTCCCATTTTCTGCATCTGCGGTTTACCATTCACACCTGCGGGCTCGCAAGTGTGATCCTTCTTTCGTATCTGTGAAAGCTTCCCAAGCCTCCATTTTCCGCTCCTGCGGCACATTCTCCGCACCTGTGCCCATCGCACCTGCGGTTCCCCGGCCGTAGGTGCGGCCACACTAGAAAAATCACACCAGCAACCTTTCTGCTGCATAATCCAAATTCAAACCTTTTGATGACCATCCGAAATCACCCCGAGCCTCTCAGGGCCTCAACCAAATATATCGACACGTCATATATCATCACACGAACTTAGTCGAACCCCCATTACACTCAAAGATATCATCAAAACACCAAATAAATCCAAAATTCAAGCCTAAGGATTTCTAAACTTCCGAAATTCTCCCACGATACCGAAACCAACCATACCACATCCGAATGACCTGAAATTTTGCACACACAACACAAACGACACTATGAACCTACCCCAACTTCCGAAATTCTATTCCGATCCCGATAGCTAATTTTCCACTACCGACCAGAAATCGCCAAAAATCCAATTTCGCCAATTCAAGCCTAATTCTACCACGGACCTCCGAAATAACATTCCAAACCCACTCCTAAGTCTCAAATCACCTAACGAAGCTATCCAAACCAAAAAAACCAAATTCCGAGATCATTTACCCATAAGTCAACTTCCGGTTGACTTTTCCAACTTAATACCCAACTTAAGAGACTAAATGTCTCATTTCTCTCCAAAAATCGCTCCGAACCCGAGCCAACCAACCTAACACAACATAATGGAGTTGAACCACATATAATGAAGCAGAAATGGGAGAAGCGGGGCTAAAACTCTCGAAACGACCGATTGGGTCGTTACAAGGAAAAATAAAACATTTCCATTTATTTCATCGTCTAAGAAACTAGTTAAATGTGTTACTAAACTGTGTTTGAAACTAGAAAATCAGAGGAAAAGAAACGTTAGTTCAATAAACAAATCATAAAATAATTCTGAGCCCACAAGTTGCTTGTGTGTCCTTAAGAAATTTAATTCCCTCACTATTGCCCAAGGTCATGGATAACTTCCTCCTAGAATAGAACGAAAAAACTATTATATAATACTGACAACCGAAATTACAGAACTTCAGCGAACACAACAGATAGATAAAATTACACTTGACACTTTATTTATTTGGAAAAATAATGCAACAATATAGAAAAGAGAGGAGAAACTTCAGATTTTCCTTCTTTAAAAATTAAGGCCAAGCCTCTAAATTTATAGACAAAGGAAAGGTGATATGGAGAGGTGCCATCCAAAAGGTGCCTTGTCATGACCCAAAATACTAACTCAGGTCGTGATGGCGCCCAACACCGGGGTTAGGCAAGCCCACACTTAAATTACTGAGGATTCCTCCCATGCTTGGTTAAACATCCCAATACGTGCCAAGTTTTAAAGTTCAAAACATTAATTAAAAGCAGTTATTAAGCATTCATTAATTAAACATCCCAATAGCAAGCCATTTCTACCAAAAAAATAGTCAAAAGAGGAATGAGCCAATATATACATATACCGACCCGCAAAACCAAAATAACAACTACGTGTGTGCCAGGAACTAGTGTCACAAGTCCTACGGGCATACTAACAGAATATACAAAACAAAATATACAATCCCACTGTCTGAAAGAAATAGACGGGAAATAAGCAAAAGAAAACTCCATGGTGCTGCTGAGGATCGTCAGGAGAAGCAGCTCAATGTGAAGTCGGGTCCAACTAAGATCAGAATCGAGCTCCGGTCTAATAACCGGATGCACCAACCTCAGAACCTATACAATTAAGTACAGAAGTGCAGCATGAGTACAAAAACAGATATGTACCCAGTGAGTATCCCACCTAACCTCGAAGAGGTAGTGACGAGAGGTAGACGTGATACTTACTAGGGTCAACATTCTAAATAATATGATTTAATAGGAACTAGGCAGGCATAACAGTCATAGAAATCACAAAGATATAAATTATCAAGTATAGTTGTATTTACCTTTGCATGTCAAATTTCACTAGAACATAATGTACTAAATTCCCTTATTAACATGAACCAGTTTATACAATTACAACCAAATTCCCACTAACTCATACATCACATAATAGGCCGGAAGCGGACGACCGAGACGTCGCAAAAATAAATGTGCATTGCCGAGGGTCGAACGGCTCGAACCATAGATGCATCTATTACCCCGCTCGCGAATCGAACATGCGACGCAGTTGACATAATAGTAGAGCTATTCCGCTCACGAATCATACATGTGCCGTGGTGCCGCATACATACATAAAATTATCAATTTTTTAAGGAATTAACAGAGATTATTCTTTAAGGCAAGAACTTAAACAACCTGTCATGGAACACAACTTCCTAATATTCTCATGCCAAATCAAGGATAATAAGAAACTCAAAATACGTTTAGGAATACATGTAAGGCACATATAAGCATGCTCGTGAGTCCTAGAACTACCCAACATAACATAGTAGTAGCTACGCACGGAATCCCGTTACTTCGTGCGTGCGTAGGCCCCGCAAATAAGGACATGCAATTATTTATAATCACCTATGGAGACAATTCCTTCTTACAATGTTGGAAAGGAGACTCATTCGTGTCGAATTTACTCCCCGGACAAAGAAACGCCCGAAACTCCGAAATCTACACCCGAGGACTCGGAACTAGCCAAATGTTGTACAAATACATTAATTTATGCTCAAAGTATGGAAATCCTCCTACTATAAGTCAAATTCGCCATTCTTGAAGAAATCCTAAAATCCAACCCCGGGCCCGCATACTCGGATTCCAAAAATTCTCGAAGTGAATACTCACCTATAGCCTAAGGATCATTAATATACGATTTTTACTTGATTTTATAGCTAATTCACGGGTAAATTCTCAAATTGTCGAAAGCCCTAGGTTACTACCCAATTCTAGATTTTTCACTAATTACGTGATTAAATTCAACTAGGAATTCATGAATTAACAAGTCTTGAGATGAAATTTACATACCTTCTAGGGGTTGGGTCGTGGAGTCCTTTTCCCAAGCTCTCAAAGTGTTTAATGGAGGAAAGAGTGAAGAAAACAATGAAGAATCCCGTATTTAAGAAACACACTGTCTGAAAGTGTTTCCGCACCTGCAGCTCGAGGACCTCACATGCGGTCTCGCACCTGCGAGCAAAGGCTCGCACCTGCGGAAATGGACAAGGAAGCCTGGGCCCGCACCTGCGGAGTGGAGACCGCACCTGCGGAACTTTGTCTGTACCTGCGATAAATGGCCTGCCCGCTGGGGGTCGCACCTGCGAGGCTGGGACCGCAGGAGCGGTCCCGCACCTGCGACTGGGCAACCGCACCTGCTGTCAACACCAGAACAGGTGCACCAGTAGCTATTTCAGCTGGTTTTTGGCCTCGCGTGGTGTCCGGAGGCACCTAGGCCCACCCGAGCCCCCGTCCAAAAATACCAACAAGTCCCAAATCATGATACAGACTCGCTCGAGCCTTTGGAACATCCAAAACAACGCTAAAACTCAAAATCACGCCTCAAAACCCCTAGAACCAAACTTAGGAACTTTAAGTTTTCTTGACTTCGCTAACAACGCGCCGAACCGACCTATACAACTCGGAATGACACCAAATTTTGCAGGAAACATAACAGAACTATTCCTGGTCTCGGAATTCCTTTCGGACCTCGATATCGCAAAAATACGTCCCAAACAATAATAGGAACTTAAAGAACTCTTATTTCAATATTGGGCGCCGAAACGCTCTCAGGTCATCAGAAACCCATTATGAACATACGCCCACGTCCGGAATGATCATACGAAGCTGCCGGAATTGTCGAAACTCGATTCGGAGGTTGTTTACCCAAAATGTTGACCGAAGTCAAACTTGGCCTTAAAGGCCAACCTGAAGGAACCAAGTGTTCTAATATTGCTCTAAACACTTCTGAATCCCGGACCACCCGCCCCCGCAAGTCATAAATCACAATAAGCCGCTATGGAAACTTTCATTTAGGGGAACGGGGTCCGATAATGCAAAACGACCGGTCGGGTCGTTACCTTCTCCACCTCTTAAGCAAACGTTCGTCCTCGAACGGGTCTAGAATCATACCTGAAGTGCTGAATATGTGTGGATATCTGCTCTGCATGTCCTCCTCAGACTCCTAGGTCTCCTCCTTAACTGATTGGCCCTTCCACTGGATCTTTATGGCAGAAACTCTCTTGGACCTCAACTGGCGGTCCTGTCTATCAATAATAGCAACTGGCTCCTCTTCGTAGCCCAACCTCTCATCCAACTGAATAGTGCGGAAATCAACCACGTGAGAGATGTCGGCGTGGTACCTCCGGAGCATGGATACATGAAAAACCGGATGAACTCTTGATAAACTGGAAGGTAAGGCTAGCTCATAAGCAACCTTCCCAACTCGCCTCAACACCTCGAAGGGACCTATAAACCTTGGGCTTAGCTTGCCCTTCTCCCCAAACCTCATAATACCCTTCATAGGCGAGATTTTCAATAGGACCCTATCTCCCTCCATAAATGATACATCACGCGCCCTCTGATCCGTATAACTCTTCTGTCTGGACTGTGCTGTGCGGAGCCTCTCCTGAATCAACTTCACTTTCTCCAAAGCATCCCTCACCAGGTCGGTTCCATATAACTTAGCCTCGCCAGGCTCAAACCACCCGATAGGAAAACGACATCGCCGACCATACAAAGCCTCAAATGGTGCCATCTCAATGCTGGACTGATAACTATTATTGTAAGCAAACTCGGCCACAATAAGAGGTCCGCTCGAGTCTCGAACCCACAAAATGAAATCACACAGGACCGGCAAATCCGGTCTACAACAACAGAATCGCCCAAGGGAGTGGACACATAAATAGGAGAACGCAAGGACTCACGAGAGACATCCAGAAAATGAGCAAATAAGACCGAAACATAGGAATAAGTGGATCCTGGATCAGATAACACTAATGCCTCTCTACCACATACTGTAATAATACCTGTGATCACAGCGTCTGAGGCCACTTCATTTGATCTGGCCGGGATAGCATAGAATCTAGCTGGAGCACTGAAAGACTGACCTCCGCTGGAATGAATAGGGGCCGGCAGAGCTCCCCCTGCCTGGCCTCCACCTCTGGGACGACCTCTACCAGTCTGCCCTCCACCTCTTCGTGGACGAACCGCTGGTGCTGAAAGTGTAGGCTGATAACTCTGCTGAACGGCCTTGCCTCGAAGCCTGGGACAAGTCCTCCTTATATGGACCGGATCCCCACACTCATAACATCTAGCTGGTGGCATGGCCTGCTGCCTTGAAGAAGGACCCTGGACAGCTAAGGATGGTGAGAACTCTCTGGCATAGCACTAAAGTAAGGAATAGAAGACCCATGATGACCGGAATACCCGCCTAAGGAACCCTGAATGGCTGGTGGCGGTAGGAACTCTCTGGCATGGCGCTGAAATAGGGCCTCACTGGAGCACCACGGGGAGGTGGCGGAGGAGCTGAATATGGAGGCCTGCTAGGCTGGCCTCTACCGAAATGACCTCTACCCCTGGCTGGGGCACCTCTGAAATCTCATGAAAATCTAGCCCTCTTATCCTGATGACCCTGCTCTCTGCCTCTCGAATGATAACTCTCAATCCGGCGAGCTATTCGACCACAAGCTGATAGGGAGTCCCCATCTCCACCTCTCGAGAAATGTTGGACCTAATACCTGAGTGAAAACCAGATACAAATATTCGCACTATCTCAGCATCCGTAGGAAGTATCATAAGGGCATGACGAGACAACTCAGAAAACCTAGCCTCGTAGTTTCTCACTGACATCTGTCCCTGCTCCAGCTGCTCAAACTGATATCACAGCTCTTCCCTCTCGGAGGGTGGGATATACCTATCCAGGAACAGCTGAGTGAACTGCTCCCAAGTGATAGAAGGGGAACCTGCCGGTCTACCCAAGGTATAGGACTGCCACCATCTGCTGGTCCTGCCCTCAAGCTGAAAAGTAGTGAAGTCCACTCTATGGGACTCCAGTATCTCATGTTGTGCAGTCTGTCCATGCACCTATCAATAAAGTCCTGGTCATCCTCTCCCTTCTCACCCCCGAAGATAGGAGGGTGCAATCAGGTCCATCTATCCAGTAACTTCTACGGATCGCCGTACGCAGCTGGTCTGAGATCAGGTGCTGCTGCTACAAGCTGGGCCCCACTCATGGGTAGTGTACCCGGGGTATGATGTAATATTGCTGCTTGACCTGTAGCCTGGGCGGTAGGAGTCTGCCCCCCCCCCCGAGATGTGGCCAGGTCTGCCAGAAATAAATCGTCCTGGGACATGATGTCTATGAACCGCGTCATACGTCCCATGATATCCTGTAATACTGGCGCCGTCATAAAGTCCACTGGAGCAGGACCTGCTGGGGGTACCTCACCCTGATCCTCTATCATAGGGTCCTTTGGTGGTGGTATGACTGGAATAGCTCGGGGACACCCTCGTCCCCTACCTCGGGCCGGTGCCCTCCCCCGGTCTCTACCACAGCCTCGAACAACGAGGATAGCAGCCCCTCCCGGGTCTGGAACATCGGATGCACGCGTCCTTACCATCTGTGAGAGAATAGAAGAATGAAATTAAGTAAACCATTGACTGCACGATAGAACAAAAATAAGGAGAGGTTTTCCTAACACCCTATAGCCTCCCGAAGATAAGTACTGGCGTCTCCACACCGATCTGCAAGACTCTACTAGGTTTGCCCGTGACTTGTGAGACCTACGTGAACCTAGTGCTCTGATACCATGTTGTCACGACCCAAAATACTAACTCAGGTCGTGATGGCGCCCAACACCGGGGTGAGGCAAGCCCACAATTAAATTACTAAGGATTCCTCCCATGCTTGGTTAAACATCCCAATACGTACCAAGTTTTAAAGTTCAAAACATTAATTAAAAGCAGTCATTAAGCAATCATTAATTAAACATCCCAATAGCAAGCCATTTCTACCAAAAAAATAGTCAAAAGAGGAATGATCCAATATATACATATACCGACCCGCAAAACCAAAATAACAACTACGTGTGTGCCAGGAACTAGTGTCACAAGTCCTACGGGCATACTAACAAAATATACAATCCCACTGTCTGAAAGAAATAGACGGGAAATAAGCAAAAGAAAACTCCATGGTGCTGTTGAGGATCGTCAGGAGAAGCATCTCAATGTGAAGTCGGGTCCAACTAAGATCAGAATCGAGCTCCGGTCTAATAACCGGATGCACCAACCTCAGAACCTATACAATTAAGTACAGAAGTGCAGCATGAGTACATAAACAGATATGTACCCAGTGAGTATCCCACCTAACCTCGAAGAGGTAGTGACGAGAGGTAGACGTGATACTTACTAGGGTCAACATTCTAAATAATATGATTTAATAGGGACTAGGCAGGCATAACAGTCGTAGAAATCACAAAGATATAAATTATCAAGTATAGTTGCATTCACCTTTGCATATCAAATTTCACTAGCACATAATGTACTAAATTCCCTTATTAACATGAACCAGTTTATACAATTACAACAAATTCCCAGTAACTTATACAACACATAATAGGCCGGAAGTGTACGACCGAGACGTCGTGAAAATAAATGTGCACTACCGAGGGTCGAACGGCTCGAACCAGAGATGCATCTATTACCCCGCTCGCGAATCAAATATGCTACGCGGTTGACATAATAGTAGGGCTATTCCGTTCACGAATCATACATGTGACGCGGTGCCGCATACATACATAAAATTATCAATTTTTTAAAGAAATTAACAGAGATTATTCTTTAAGGCAAGAACTTAAACAACCTATCATGGAACAAAACTTCCTAATATTCTCATGCCAAATCAAGGATAATAAGAAACTCAAAATACGTTTAGGAATACATGTAAGGCACATATAAGCATGCTCGTGAGTCCTAGAACTACCCAACATAACATAGTAGTAGCTACGGACGGACTCCAGTCACTTCGTGCGTGCGTATCCCCCGAAAATAAGGACATGCAATTATGTATAATCACCTATGGGGTCAATCCCCTCTTACAAGGTTAGAAAGGAGACTCACCTCGTGTCGAATTTACTCCCCGGACCAAGAACGCGCCCGAAACTCCGAACTCTACACCCGAGGACGCGAAACTAGCCAAATGTTGTACAAATACATCAATTTATGCTCAAAGTATGGAAATCCTCCTACTACTAAGTCAAATTCTCCATTCTTGAAGAAATCATAAAATCCAACCCCGGGCCCGCATGCTCGGATTCCAAAATTTCTCGAAGGGAATACTCACCCATAGCCTAAGGATCATTAATATAAGATTTTTACTTGATTTCATAGCTAATTCACGGTAAATTCTCAAATTGTTGAAAGCCCTAGGTTACTACCCAATTCTTGATTTTTCACTAATTAGGTGATTAAATTCAACTAGTAATTCATGCATTAACAAGTCTTGAGATGAAATTCACTTACCCTCTAGGGGTGGGTTGTGGAGTCCTATTCCCAAGCTCTCAAAGCGTTTAAGGGAGGAAAGAGTGAGAAAACAATGATGAATCCCGTATTTAAGAAACACATTGTGTGACAGTGTTTCCGCACCTGCGGCTCGAGGACCACACCTGCGGTCTCGCACCTGCGGAAATAGACGAGGAAACCTGGGCCCACACCTGCGGAGTGGAGACCGCACTTGCAGCTCCGCTCCTGCGGAACTTTGTCCGCACCTGTGAGAAATGGCATGCCCGCTGGGGGTCGCACCTGCGACTGGGCATCCGCACCTGCGGTCAACACCAGAACAGGTGCACCAGCAGCTATTTCAGCTGGTTTTTGGCCTCGTGTGGTGTCCGGGAGGCACCTGGGCCCACCCGATCCCCCGCCCAAAAATACCAACAAGTCTCAAATCATGATACAGACTCGCTCGAGCCTTCAAAATATCCAAAACAACGCTAAAACTCAAAATCACAGCTCAAAATCCCTAGAGCCAAACTTAGGAACTTTAAGTTTTCTTGACTTCGCTAACAACGCGCCGAACCGACCTATGCAACTCGGAATGACACCAAAATTTTCAGGCAAGTCATAAATGACATAACTGAACTATTCCCGGTATCGAAATTCTCTTCGGACCTCGATATTGCAAAAACACGTCTCAAACTATAATAGGAACTTAAGGAACTCTTATTTCAATATTGGGCACTGAAACGCTCCCGGGTCATCAGAAACCCATTCCGAACATACACCCAGGTCCGGAATCATCATACGAAGCAACCAAAATTCTTTGAAACTCGATTCCGAGGTCGTTTACCCAAAATGTTGATCGAAGTCAAACTTGGCCTTAAAGGCCAACCTGAAGGAACCAAGTGTTCCAATATTGCTCTAAACACTTCTGAATCCCGGACCACCTGCCCCCGGAAGTCATAAATCACAATAAGCCGCTATGGAAAGTTTCATTTAGGGGAACGGGGTCCGATAACGCAAAACGATCGGTCGGGTCGTTACATGCCTCTTCCATTTCGCATTCACAGACTTTAAAGAAAAAACATAACAATCACCCACATGAATAGGGAATGGACATATGTGTAAAAACATGCATGAAAATATTGTGTGATTCGCAAGTCATCGGATCTTGATAAGTAGGTTTCCCTTTGAACTTTCCGTAGTGAACTTATGTCGGATATACTCGGTCAATCGATAAATTTAATATCTTTGAACCGTCGAACTTTGGTGATACATAGACAACCATAAGTCATACTGTAGACAATAAATTGCGTCGAGAAAATAAAATCAAGACCGAAAAAATATCGCAACAATCGTAGTATTTTATTTCAAATATTTGAGTGTTACAATCTCTATGAATCCTCTGATTCTTCTTTTTAACAGTAAATAAAATAGCCTCCGAGCTTAATCTTGAATTTTATTTTATTTTAATCTAAGTACATGAAGATTGATCTTGATCCCGACGTATTTTTAATCCAAGAGATTGCAGCTTGTTCTTGAATCTTCGTCTTGATATTTTAAGCCTTAAAATACTTGAATGCTTATATCTTTTAGATAAATCCGCAGTGTTTGATCCACGAGCTCCCTCTTGCTTCTTGTTATAACTTCTGGTCTCTTTTCTGGGTTATGAAGACCCCTATTTATAGTTTTGGAAGGGAAGAGTTGTGATAAGAACAAACACTTTCCGACCAATCAAATTGAAGTGTGACAAGGCCGCACTTGATTGGCCAGAACATGTCACTTGCATACGTGGCGCGGTTTCATTGGCCCTTTAATTTGACTTAGCATGCCTTATCATTTTGACACATGGCACAATCCTATTGGATCTTTCGTTTGACTTGGTGCGCCACGTCATTTGACACGTGTCACCAAACTGGGCCTCTAAGAAGATGATATCTTGGGCTTAATGAAGTGGGCTCATCACTTTAGCCCAATTAAATGGACTAGCCCAACGCATTTGTACCTTTTTATTAAATCCATATTTATTAGACTTGAATTATTAATCCAATTATATCTATAATATTTGGTTGGACCAAATTATACTTATTTTATAAATAAATCCAAATTTCTTATGGATGAAAATCTAATAAAAATTTACATGCTTACAAATGCCCCTTACTTCAAGGCTTGTGTTGGTGGGAACTTGTGAAATATCGAACACCAGGCTTGAAGTACGTAACGTACAAAATTACTTGTATTTGTCACTATGAGACAGAATAAACCACTTCTTTTTAATTGGAATAAGATTGCACGTGATTGATGGCCTGTATGGACAAAACCATCAATTCCATGTGAATATATGAACTTCATTTACTGCAATTGCATATTTGAATTTCAATTGTATATTGCAATCCTTATGTCTATTGGCATATTAATTTCACCAGCAGCTTCAACACTAACGCCACGTACCCTCCTTGCCGCATCAATTTCCTTTGTTGCATTGCTTAAGCTCAAAAATAATTGAGTTAAGTTGTTTCACAAACGAACAATAATATTATTTTACCACTTGCCAGTTGCTAGAACAGATACATGTGATCTTCCTTATTCTACTCCAAAGAGGACTCTTTAATCCAATCTTTAAGTTCAAATTGCACGTGTGAAAAGACAACCGCCGTGTACTTACCACATACAATTAGGATTTTTATTCTTGTAACTTGATCCCACATCGAAAATACATGCTTAGTAGCCGCCTATGGAGATCTATATAAACACATGCTAAAACGTTTATTAAGCATCAATCTGTAGTTTGCAAACTGCGCTTGAATCCATATTTCACAGGTAAAGCCTTTCTTTCTTCTTCTGTGTCATTACTAATTTTTGTTGTAGTCTGTCTTTCTTTTGTAGGAAATGTAATCAACTTCACCGCGGACCTTTATAAGTTCATGACGAGAAGCTTTAAAAGTTTGCAACGAATACGTTTAAAATTTGCGGCGGAAATCATAAACGTTCCCGATGAAGGCCTTTAAAATTTGTGGTGAAGATCCATAAAAGCTCGCGTAAAGATCCTTTAAAATTTGTGGCGAAGATCATAAAAGTCCACGATGAAGACCTTCAAAATTTATGGCGAAGACCAATAAAAGTTCTTGCAAAGATCCTTAAAAGCTCGTGGTCAAGATCTTTAAAAGTTTACAGTGAAGACCTTTAAAAGTTTGCGGTGAAGACTTTAAAAGCACGTGATGAAAACCTTTAAAATTTGAGGCGAAGCCCATAAAAGTCTGCGATGAAGACCTTTAAAATTTATGGTGAAGACCAATAAATGTTCACGTAAAGATCCTTAAAAGCTCGTGGTCAAGCTTTAAAAGTTCACAACGAAGTCCTTTAAAAGTTCGTGGTAAAGACCTTTAAAAGAACGTGGTCAAGATCTTTAAAAGTTCATAATGAAGACCTTTTAAAAGTTCGCGGTAAAGACCTTTAAAAGAACGTGGTCAAGATCTTTAAAAGTTTATAACAAAGACATTTTAAAAGTTCGCGGTAAATACCTTTAAAAGAATGCAATGAAGACTCTTAAAAATTCGTGGTGAATACTCTTAAAAGTTTGTGCAAAGATCCTTCAAAACTCGTGGTCATAATCTTTAAAAATTCACAGTGAAGACCTTTAAAAGCACGCGACGAAGACGTTTAAAAATTCGTAGCAAAGACCCTTAAAATCTCATGGTAGAAATCCTTAAAAGTCGGCAGTGTAGACTCTTTAAAGTTTTCCACGAGCACCTTTAAAAGTTCAAGACGAGCACCTTTAAAATTTTGAAACATACGCCTTTTAAAAGTTCGAAACCATAAAAATCCGAATGCTTTCAAAAGTTCGAGACGAACACCTTTAAAAGTTCTCAACGAAAACCTTTAAAATTTTGAATGCCTTTAAAAGTTCGAGAGGAACACATTTAAAAGTTCGCAATGAAAACCTTTAAAAATTCGAGTGCCTTTAAAAGTTCGAGACGAACACCTTTAAAAGTCGCAACGAAAACCTTTAGAAAAAGTCCGACACAGACATCCTTTTTTTTTTACGTCTGAGGCGAATTTTTTTTTTACTTATCCATGCTCTCTTTCAAGATTGCGATTGTTACTCTTCCCTTTTTTTTAGGGAGGTGAGCAGATATGAAGACCAAAAAACTTGAAGGTTATGCGAACATGAAGACATAGCAAATCCCCAGACTTTGATGAAAATATTGTCATCATTTCTGTGAAGACACCATTTTACCCTAGCAACTTGCCCCCTTTAAATCAAATGGGATCCAAAGCTTAGCAGAAGAATGGTATCTCATCTTGATTTTTTAGTGTTGATTGAATGGATTACATTTTATTGTACTTCATCCGAACGATGACTAGGGCACTATGTATCTTCTGAACTCATATGACTGAACTCAAAATGAAACTCTAAGCTGCATACATACCTCAGTGAAGAGGATCAAGTCATACCGTAGTTCAGAATGTGTATTTTTTTTATGTCCTAACTTTTTCCTAGGCCGCCTATTTCTAGGTTTTCAACCTAACTGACCTTTTTTTTTATGTCCTAACTTTTGCCTAGGCCGCCTCTTTCAAGGTTTTCAACCTAGCAGACTTTCTTTTATGGGCCGCACACAGTTTAGACTCATGGGGGTCAGGAGTGTAGGAACATGCAGTTTAGGATCATGCATCGAGAAGCGTTGCAACTTCAAGGATAATACTTCTTCAAAAACTTGCCATTGATAGGGTCGATTCTCATGCCATCTGCATCAACCAGCTTGTAATCCCCACTTGAGTAAGCTTCTTGTACGACATATGGCCCATCCCATTTTGAAGTGAACTTTCCTACAGGTTTACGGGAAGTAATAATGGGTCTTTGTATGGCAAGGAATTGATCTCCTACTTGAAAGGATATCAGGAAAACTCTTTTATTGAAGGCTTGAGTCGAGCTTGATAACATTCAAGACGTTGTTGAGCTTCCAACCTCTTCTCATCAAGAGCCTCCAACTCTGCTACTCGAAGTCGAGCATTTTCTTCATTAGTGATCCCTTCTTGAATAGCCAGTCGTAATGAAGGTATTTGTCGCTCAAGTGGCAAAACGACTTCGACTCCATAAACGAGTGAATAAGGAGTCGCTTGTGTTGGCGTGCGGTGAGTCGTCCTATATGACCATAGAGCTTCTTCCATACGGTCATTCCAATCTCGTTTGGATTTGGAGACGACTTTCTTTAGCAAGTTGCATAGAGTTTTGTTGAATGCCTCAGCTAGACCATTGGCGGAAGCATTGTACATCGAAGAGTTACATTGCTTGAAGCCAAAGAGATCACAAATATTGTTCATCAACCTATTATCAAATGGCTTTCCATTATCTGTTGTTATGTAACGATGAATTCCAAAGTGATAGATTATGTTTACTCATATGAAACTTGCAACATTTTCCTTCTTTACCTCCTTAAGAGCAACAACTTCAGCCTATTTTGAGAAGTAGGCAGTTGCAGCCAAGATGTATAGGTTCCCACCAGAGGACTTTGGCAGTGGTCCAACAACATCCAATCCCCAAGCGTCAAACGGCCAGGAAGCAACAATCAGATGCAACACTTCAGGAGGTTGATGAATAAAATTCGCATGGAATTGACAAGCCTTGCATCTTCGAGCATAGTCCAAGAGATCTTTTACCATCGTCGACCAATAATATCCCATCCTTTTTATATGGAAGTGGAGCTTTGGTCCAGACTGGTGCGACTCACATACCCCAGAATGCGCCTCTTGCAAAGCTTGGACTGCTTTTTCTTCCCCTAAGCATCACAAAAGTACTCCCTCTAACGACCTTCTGTATAGAGTATCTTTGTAGTAAAGGAAGCAAGGTGCACGGCAATGCATTTCAGTCCTTCTCCTCGGATTTTCTGGAAGTATCCTATAGCATAAGTAGTCAATAATGGGTTGTAGCCATTCTTCTTTCTATACTTTAGAAACGACAAGATGCTTGAGTTTATTTTCTTCACCTTCAGCCTCATTTGGCGGCGGTACTACCCATTTTTGGCAGACAGTAACTTGCGCTTGATCAAGAAGGGTTAATGATGAAGCTAGGGCAGCTAAAACATCAACCTTCTTATTTTCTTTCCTTGGCACATGCTGAATAGTCACATCACCGAGCCACCCCATTAACTTTTTAGCGTAATCATGATATGGGCGTAGTTCAGGCTTTTTGACCTTGTAACTACCTAAAAGTTGATTGACCACTAACTGGGAGTCGCCAAAGACTTGCAATTGCAATTGCTTCATATCAAGGATCATTTCAAGCCCAAGTATTAATGCTTGATACTCAGCAACATTGTTAAAGCAGAGTTGCGTCAATGTAAAAGAGTAGGGCAGAACTTAACCTTGAGAAGTGACAAATACTACACCAGCACCAGCTCCCCCACGATGCGTAGCACCATGAAAGTATATCTTCCATGGAGGTTGAACTTCAATGACCATTGCGTCCTCATCAGGTAGTTTGTCAGTAAGCTCCCAGTCATCAAGTATCGGATGATCTGCCAAGAAGTCTGCCAATGCTTGTCCCTTTACAACCTTTTGAGGGATGTACAAAATCTCGAATTGTTGAAATTGGAGGTACCTTCTCGCTAGTCGATCACTAAGAACATGTTTTGACATTATGAACTTAATAGGATTTGCTTTAGAAACAAGATGAACAACATGAGCTTGAAAGTAGTGATTCAACTTTTGGTGTCATCATCCTGCTCAAGTAGTAAAGAGATTTTTCTTTTCCCTTACTATTTTCTTGGGCCAACAACACTCCAACAAATCTTTCTTGTGCTGAAATGTATAGTATCAACGGCTTTCCAAGTATAAGGGCTGCTAAAACTGGAGGCTTCATCAAGTAGGATTTAATTCTCTCAAAGGCATTTATACAAGCTTGGTCCCACTTGAAAGGAACACCCTTCTTCATGAGGCAACTGAATGGTTGGCACCTCCCAGCTAGGTTTGAGATGAATCTCCTAACGTATGCTAGCTTTCCTTGCAGAATTTTTAATTCATGAATATCCCGAGGCTCAAGAATTTTAAAAATTGCATCTACTTTGGCTTGATCAATTTCGATCCCTCGATGTCGGACAATGAAACCTAGGAACTTTCCGGAGGTAACTCCAAGGCGCATTTCAATGGATTCATCCTAAGTTGGTATTTCCGGAGCAACTCAAACACCATTCTCAAGTCTTTCAAGTGGTATCCCTTCTCTCTTGATTTTACCACCAAGTCGTCAACATAACATTCGACATACTTGTGGAGAAGATCGTCAAAAATATTCTGCATATCCCTTTGGTAAGTAGCACCAGCGTTCTTCAGGCCAAAAGGCATTACCCTGTAGCAATAAATACCCTTGGGGGTGCGGAATGCAGTAAGCTCTTCATTTTTTGGTGCCATGCAAATTTGGTTATAGCTTGACGAACCATCCATAAACAGAATATCCTCATACCTTGTGATAGCATCGATCATGAACTCTGGAATAGGAAGCGGGAATTCATCTTTGGGACATGCATTGTTGAGATCCCTGAAGTCGACGCACACTCAAACCTGGCCATTCTTCTTCTTTACAGGGACAATACTTGAGACTCGCGTTGGGTATTTCACTTCCCGATTAAATCTAGCTTCAATGAGTTTGTTAACTTCGGTTTCAATCAGGGGAACCAAGTCCGACCTAAATCGCCTTTGGTCTTGCTTAACAGGACAAGCGCCATTCTTGACCACAAGGTGATGGACTACCACTTTAGGGTCCACGCCAGGAATTTCTTTGTAACTCCAAGAAAATACATCCCTAAACTCCTTGAGTAACTCAATATAAGTGTTTTCTTATCAATTTATAGTAAAGCACTTAGGTAAGTGGGTCTTGGTTCTTCATCAGTGCCAAGGTTAACTTCTTTTAAGGCATCAACTGTTGCCTTCACCCCTTCTTCAAGTTTCGGGGGAGCATCTTTCGCATCTTTATCTTCTTGACCAAAGTGTTTGGCTTCACCTTCAATACTTCATCGCACGGAACCAGGACTTTTGTTTGTCGCTTCATTCTAGAAGGAGCCAAACTTTGGAAATTTTTAGAGATCTTATGAATTTTGGGTGAAGCGGGTGTTCTTGTATTTCGATAATTTTTCTGGAACTTATTACCCTTCTTTAATGGACCCAATCTCTCAAATACGGAAGTTCTCACAGTTGATTTTCCAAGTCGGTCAAAGCTGGAAGGCCTGTTAGAAGCGGCAGATTCTTCATCTACAGTGATATAATTGCTACTCACCCTTCTTATTGAGATGCGCACTGGTGACGGTTTCTTGTATCCCAAACCTTCACGTGGTTGCCTCGTTGCAGCTTCTGATGGGAGCTTCCCTAACTTTGACGGCTCATTGGGATTGTATCCAGCCTTTGCAAATAGCTTATAAGTGTTAGGATCAAAACCTTCATCTGTCCGCTTCTTAGGGAGTGCCACTTTCTGCAGACGATTTTGGGATACAAACCCTGCAAGCGGCTTCGAGGACAACTTTACTGCCTCAATTCATTTTACTGGAATAGTTAACTCATTTAGCATGTTAGTTTGGAGATTAGATGATTCACTTTCATCTTTCTTCCTTTTAGAGACATATTGGAGCACATGACTTACTTTCTTGCCATAAGACTCAATATCCCCTCTATGAGATCTATTCATGTTGGGTTGTACCTCCTCAGTAACATCTTTGTCTTTACCAATAGTCACCTCAGCTCTTTTAGTTGTGGGCTCGTCATTCTTTCTTTTCATTCCATCATCAACTTTAGCTCCTTCACAATGTGGTTCTTCAAGTAGAACTTCACATCAGCGAAGTGTGACTCTGCCTCGGTGAATAACGCACCATCCGAAACTATCTTCTTCTCGACTTCAACCTCATAGTATTTTAAACAGTGATGGTAGGTAGACAAAACTACTTTATTCTCATGTATCCAAGGCCTTCCAATCAAGACACTGTATGAAGTATTCACATCGATCACATGCAGCCATGCACTTGATTGCATATCTTCAATGGTGATTCCCAGCCTGATCGTGCCTATGGCTCTTTGCCCTCCTAGGTTGTATCCTTGTATCATCACATGACTTTCTGAGAGTTTGTTCATGGGAATACCAAGTTCTTTCACAGTGCGAATTGGAAAAATTTTCACTCAGGATCGTCCATCAACGAATATTCGATTTGCCCTTTCATCACGCATATAGCCAACCAGGTACAATGGACGGTTATGAGGAGTGTCACCTAGCAGAAGATCGTCATTTGTGAATGTGACTTTTTCCTCACAAGTATTAACTTCTTGAGGAGTGGACTCAATAAGCTTTTTCGAAGATGGTGCCAACGGTAGGTCATCACTCTTTTCTTTCCCTTCTTCAGTATGGCAACAAGAGGCATCAATACCCCCATGGGAAATCTTTGTGCGGAACCAACTTGGTAAAAAATCCTCCAAGGTCACTGGATGTCGTGGATTTGAGGGTGGTGCACCTCCACTTTCGCTTTCTTTACATGCTTAACTGGGTTCCATCTCCTAGGTCTTTTCACCATTATTTTCTTCGTTAGTTGTTCCATTGATCCTTTTCGTGGGCTCCTTTTATGGCACCTACGATGAGACACCAACGTCCAACCTTCATCATCCTCAGGTTGACCGTCTTCAATTTTGTAGTTCTCCAGTAATTCTTCATCTTTACTTTCTTTAGAACTACATAATTCGTCTGGACTGAATGAGCCAAATATGATAGAGACTTGGTTTGCACTTGCTTTCTCATCTTCAAGCACAATCTTCTTTTCACGAGCCAAGTCCATAACTTTGTCCTTGAAGAAAAAGTACTTCTCTAGAGGGTGGCTCACAAGTCGATGATATTTGCAGTAATTTGAGTCATCGATTTTCCCAGCTTCATTTGGTCGCTTCATCTCTGGAAGCTCAATGAGATTTAACTCGAAGAGTTCTTCGAAAATAGCTGGCACATCAGAATACAAAAATGGGTACTCTATCTCATGCATTTCTTTTAGAGTCAACTTTCCACTTGGCTTATCTTGAAATGAAGTGAATTTCATACTCTGCTTTGTCGTGAACTTCACAGGTGATGTGTTGACATTCATAGCTTCTTTATTTTTAAATCTTGATACAAATTTGCTCTATTTTCTTACTTCTTGCTTGTCACTCCCTTTGCGAAGTTCATATATGGGTAGCCTTTCATTTCCAGCAGAGGTCATGCTCAATTCCATGTCATGGGCACAAGTTGCAAGTTCTTCAAATGTGCTAGGCTTGATACCTTGCAAGATGTAGCGCAATACCCAATGCATACCTTAGATGCACATCTCTATGCTAGAAGCTTCACTAAGCCTGTATTTACAGTTGAGGCTTGCATTCCTCCAACGACTGATAAAGTTGATAACTGGTTCACTCTTCCATTGACGAGTACTTGTGAGTTCTATCATACTCACAGTACGTCTCTTGCTATAAAAGCGATTGAGGAATTCTTGCTCTAGTTGATCCCAGCTATCAAAAGATCCAGCCTCAAGGTCTGTGTACCAATCAAAAACATTTCCTTTTAATGAGCGGACAAACTACTTGACGAGGTAATCTCCATAAGTCCCAACATTGTTGCATGTCTCAACGAAGTGCGCCACATGTTGCTTTGGATTGACTTTTCCATTAAACTGTGAAATTTTAGAGGTTGATAGCCAGCAGGCATCTTCAACATATCGATCCTTGAAGTGTACGTCTTTGCATAGGTAAAGGAGGACTTGGAAATGACTTCATAGTTGTTTTTTATAGTCCCTTCAATAAACTCCTTTAGTTGATTGATTGGAATCATCCCTTCCGAAGAGACTGGAATTTCCTTAGTGGATGCAACTTGTCGTGGGGGAGGATCAATCTCTTGAACTTCTGGGAGTTTTCCAGGTGCATGGTTGGATTCTTCTTCCATCAAGATTCCCACCCCATCTGTTAACTTGTCGATTCTAGCATCTTGATTTTGCATGCACTTGGTCAATCCAGCAATTGCTTCCGTCAAGTTTGCCAATTGCTCCTCCACAGATGAAGTGTTTGTCACCATGGCTTGCATGATTGTCGTGGACGATGGAGAGTAGCATGGATTTTCACACAGATTGATCCTTGATTGGCTCACGCTATGTGGTGTAAGTGAGGAGTATCCATCACGTGAAGCATCATCATCTTCCTTTACAACAAAGTGCTTGGATCCGAAGAGGTCAAGTAGAGCAAGAGTTTTCTTGATCTTTTCAGCAACATCACTTCCTTCTTTGGGTGCGTTTGTGGAAGATCTTGCTACTTTTGAGGATGAAGATTTGAAAATAGGGGTTGATTCGGACGACACTTGGGGTGCTTGTTGTCTTAACGAGCTTTCTTTGCTACTCGTAACTGGTCCAAAGCTTCCAAAGGTACCTTCGAGTATGTTTTCCACATCAACATAGAACCTGGAATTAGCAGCCTTGGCGGAAGTTGAACTGGAATTGATTTTCTTGGAAGCCATTTCATTGTTCTTGAACTTTGGTGATTGAAAAGTTGAGATCAGAGGTAGAGATATCCCATTGGGCATGCCAGAATTTGTAGATAATAAATTGCGTCGAGAAAATAAAATCAAGACCGAAAAAATATCGCAAAAATCGTAGTATATTATTTCAAATGTTTGAGTGTTACAATCTCTATGAATCCTCTGATTCTTCTTTTCAATAGTAAATAAAATAGCCTCCGAGCTTAATCTTGAATTTTATTTTACTTTAACCCAAGTCCTTGAAGCTTGATCTTGATCCTGACGTATTTTTAATCCAAGGGTTTGCAGCTTGTTCTTGAATCTTTGTCTTGATATTTTAATCCTTATAATACTTGAGTGCTTGAAGCTTTTAGAGAAATCTGCAGCGTTTGATCCACGAGCTCCCTCTTGCTTCTTGTTATAACTTCTAATCTCTTTTCTGGGTTATGAAGACCCCTATTTATAGTTGTGGAAGGAAAGAGTTGTGATAAGAACAAACAATTTCCGACAAATCAAATTGAAGTGTGACAAGGCCGCATTTGATTGGCCCGAACATGTCACTTGCACACGTGGCACAGTTTCATTGGCCCTTTAATTTGACTTGGCATGCCTTGTCATTTTGACACGTGGAACAATCCTATTGGCTCTTTTGTTTGACTTGGCGTGCCGCGTTATTTGACACGTGGCACCAGACTGGGCCTCTAGGAAGATGACATCTTGGGCTTAATGAAGTGAGCTCATCACTATAGCCCAATTAAATGGGCTAGCCCAACGCATTTGGACCTTTTTTTTAAATCCATGTTTAATAGATTTGAATTATTAATCCAATTATATTAGTCTATAATATTTGGTTGGACCAAAATATACTTATTTTATAATTAAATCCAAATTTCTTATGGATGGAAATCTAATAAAAATTTACATGCTTACACATACAATCAACCCTTAACCGTCTTTGGTTTTCATTGTTGTGTTCGTTTCAGCCATGAACACCACCTGGTTCATAAGTTCATAGAGAACTGACCTTACAGAATTCTCCTTGAAGTGGCTTACACTTCACACTTACATAGGTTATTCCTAAACGTATTATCCCGTAGATACACTATTTGATATGCCCCGTGTCAAACTTAGAAACCATTAAAAAGCCTTAACGTTTTGTCCTTGGTACTGAACATTGTCTCATCACAATAATGGACCAAAAAGAAATTTTATTTGACAATGTTGAATCGTCATTAATGAATTTGTTTGAACTCCTTGAGCCTAGATCTCGGGATCTCCAGTCTTCTAGATAGAGTTACCGCCACAATGACTTGTCCTCGGCCATAGTCCCATTCCCTTTGATGATCTCTCAACTACCTCTCTTGTTAGGCCTTTTGTAAGTGGATCTGACACATTATCATTTAACTTCACATAGTCAATTGTGATAATTCTCCTAGAGAGTAGTTGGCTAACGATTATACGTCTTCGTCGTATATGACGAGATTTCCCCTAATACATAACGCTCCTAGCTCTTCCTATTGTCGCTTGACTATCTTAATATATGCTTATTGTGCAAATGATTTGGGCCAAAATGAAATATCTTTAAGAAATTTCAGAGCCAATCTGGTTCTTCATCGGCCTTGTCTAAGGCTATAAAATCATATATAGCGGGCAATACCCGTTTATTTGGATAATTTTCAAGGCACGGCTCCTCCACCGTCTGTGAAAATATATCCATTTATGGATTTAAAACAGTCGAATCGATGATCTAATTTGCATCATTGTATCCCTCCATTACTGCGGGATACTTATTGTGGTGCAAAGCATAATTTTGAGTATATTTCAAATATCTCAACACTCGTTTCGTTGTCAAGACAGTTCAATCCGAGCTTCCTTATGTCGTAGACTAATACGTCTCGACTTTCTATTGCATATCAGGTTATTGACTACACTTAATGTAGAAATAGTATATTATAACAACAACTGGAATGATTGGCATCAATTGTGGCCACAACCTTTTAATATTTAACATATTTCGCAAGCACTTCGTCATTTTCAAGCATTTGTTTGCTATTTATTCATACTTCTATAAGATATGCAAATTATAGCACCTTCATTCATGAAACAAATCCATATTGCAATGAATTTTGGTCATGTTCATCTGTTGGTTCACCACATTATAGACTAATGAATTAAATGTTCGTTCTTGAATGGTCATGTTTATACAAAACATACAAACGTACTTTTCATGAAAAGTCGTAACCTTCGAAGTGACATCCTTTCAAAAACGAGCTAAACAATATAAATTTTCAATAAAGAAACAACATTTCGAGAAAGGCAAGTGACCAATTTTTGAATTGGTAGTTTCACTCAACTAGTCTTCACTAAGACTAAACAAAGAGTTTACCGACTACCATATTGATTTTCACTATTTGTGGAATATAGACATCATGTCTAATATTGAATTTTTTCATGCATAAGCTAAATGCCCCCACATTTCAAATATCATATGCCTTTTCTATTATTCGTTATCCACATGACAATATTAATTGGTCAAATTTCACATGTCATTGTTTGGGTGCTTGTTTTAGTCCGTAAAGTGAGTTAACAAGTCGGTGCGCCTTCTTTCTTTTCCAGGAACCACGAACTCTTCATCTTGTTCCATATAAATTTCTTCCTCCAAATATCCATTTAAGAAGGTTGTCTTTACGTCCATCTGATGGATTTCAGGGCCATACACAGCGACTAAGGCTATTAACATCCGAATAGATGTAATCTTCATTACCGGCGAGTATATATCAAAATAATCAAGACCTTCTCGTTGTCTAAACCTTTTGATAAATAATCTTGCCTTATATATGTCTATAGTATCATTAGCTTTCATTTTCCTTTTTGAAATTCACTTAGAACCAAAAAGTTTATTTCCTGGAGGAAGATCAACCAATTGCCAATTATGATTATTTAATATGGGTTATATCTCACTATTGATTACCTCTTTCTAACATTGTGCTTTCGAGCAAGACATTGCTTCTTTAAATGTTTGAGGCTCACTTTCTAATAAGAATGTCAGAAAATCTTGTCCAATGAATTAGTTGTCCTTTGACGTTTACTACGTCTTGGATTCACCTCATTAGGTGTATTTTCCTTTGCTTCTTCCCAAGGTCGCTTAGATATTTCACTAGACGACTCACATTTCGTTTTATACGGATAAATACTAAAGAATTCAGCATTATCTGATTCAATTACCATATTAATATGAATGTCAGAATTTTCTGATTTATGAACCAGAAAATGATATGCCTTACTATTTGTTGCATATCATATGAAAACACAATCAATAATTTTTGGTCTGATCTTTACCCTTTTGTGTTTAGGACCTTGCACTTTAGCTAAGCACCCCAAAATTTAAACTATTTTAAGTTGGATTTCCTTCCTTTCCATTTTTTCATATGGAATAAATTGCATTTTGCTATGGGGAACTCGATTGAATATTCGGTTAGCTGTAAGCATAGCTCCCCCTACAATATTTGGGTACACCAGAACTTATCAACTAGGCATTCATCATCTCTTTTGACATTCTATTCTTTCTTTTCGCAATTCCATTAGATTGCGACGACTAAGGGGCGGTCGGTTGGTGAATAATTCATATTCCAAACACATTTCTTTAAAAGGAGATTCATATTCAACCCCTTAATTTGTACAGCCAACCACATGAACAATTTGTTTGTGTCACGAAAGAGCCAGAATTAATAAATGGTAAAGTTTTTAATCTTCAAACAAATCTGACATATTCAGAATTAATAAACGGTGAAGTTTTTAATCTTCAATCGAGTAATATCTGATACTGGATTTAATAAACGGTGAAGTTTTTAATCTTTAAACCAAATAATAAATTGGAGTAGAAAATCACAAAGATTTTAATCTCCAAACTGAGTAGTAAGTCACTTAGACCTTAATCCCCACCATGAATAGAAAGTCACAAAGACTTTAAAACTCAACGAACAGCAGAAAATCACGCAGATTTTAATCTCGAATCAGGAGTAGAAAATCACGAAGATTTTTATTCTCCATAACGAGAGTGAAAAATCACGAAAATTTTAATTTTCTCCAAACAGGGGTAGAAAATCACAAGTATTTTAATTTTTTTTTCAAATGGCTTTCCAACTAAACCATTATAACCCCTAAACATTTCAACAGTTTGATATATTTTCTTATCAAACAAACATATGTAATATTTTTACATATATTATATTCATGATCTCAAAAATAATTTCAAATATTAGTGTCACCCTTATTCCCATCTTACAGATCTTGAAAATACTCTACATATTATTCCCAATCATGCATATAACTCTAGATTTGTTATATGAGATCATCACATAATAAATATCTATCCTAACAATTATGAAACTAGATTTCACAAAAACTACAACGGGTATGTATGTATGTGTGTGTATGTATATATATATACATATATACTTTTAGAGGCATACTTATTATACAAAATAATAAAGTTGTTATCAGAAATCTTTCGAAGTATACACATGGATCAGAATATGTCTTTATGTAAGTTTAACTTTTTACGAATGATTCAAACTTCTTGTACTAATGCCTTGGGGCATGCTTCAATCCATAAACACTCTTATTAAGTTTGCACATGGTCTTTTTAGCTACTTTAAATCCTTCTAGCTGCTTCATCTAAATCTTTTCTTCCAAATCTCCATGAAGAAATGCAATTTTCACATCCAACTACTCCACTTCAAGATCTAGGCTAGTTGCTAAGCTCAAGATTGTTCGAACAAAAGTCATTTTGACAAAAAGTGAGAATTTCGTCAAAATCAATACCTTTATTTTGTTCGAAGAGTTTTACCACCAACCGAGCTTTGTATCTGACTATCTTGCCATTTTCATCTTTGTTGAGTTTAAAGACCTATATGCATTTGAGTGGTCTTTTACCCTTTGAAAGTTCAATCAGCTTGTACGTGCCATTTTTCTGTAGAGATTCCATCTCTTCTTGCATGGATTTCATCCACTGGTTCTTTTCTGGATGAGACAGCACCTCCTTAAGACTTTCTAGTTCCCCCTCTTCACTTCACTGATGAGGACATACTCTGTGGAAGGGTACCTGCATGGTTATTACATTTCGTACCTTAGCATTAGGATGTGCCGTAGTAAATTCACATGAGTTCGAAGGGATTATGTCTATTAGGAGGTTATAGAGGGTTTAAGACATTATTAGTACGAGGCCCTGTAAGTTTACAACCTTGATATCATTAGATATTATGTTAGTGTGGTATTTTCTTTTAAGTGAAGTATTTTAGTAACAAATTTATAAGTATAATTTTGGATAAATACCATTATTAGTATTTTCGAATATGGTAAATTATACATATAATATGAGAAAGTTTATGAGATTTTCTTTATTGTAAAGATAGAAATTATTTTCTCACAAGAAAATAAGGTTATCTTTTTACCATTTTAAGAATTAAGTGTACGAGAATTTATACTCTTTATACGAGATTAGCAAAATTAAAAGTTGAGAAAATATATGTATTTTTACATGGATGTTTTAAACGAAGTAATAGTGTATGTATTTATTTTATATGGTACCATATGACCATGATAGTATGATGTATAAAGTGATTAAAAATAAGTAAAACTTTAAGTAATTTGAGACAATTCTTAATTATGTGGGTAATTGGTTAATTACCGAGTAACCGAACATTACCTAATTAATAAATTAGTGGATAAAAATTTAAAACCTCCACCCCACCCCCACGTGGCAGCAAGCCACTTCTTAAGATATATGACTCTTAGTCATTTGTAATTAGGTGGCAAGATAATGTGTTGGTAACAAGACACCTTTTGGTGCATGTTTTCCGCTGCCGGAGCTTCTTCTTCAATCCTAAACTTGTTTTTAGTTTACAGCAGAGGTGAGCTGACAAGTGTGGAAACCGGACTGTTAATATAAGTTCATAGCAAAGTTTAAGATAATTCACAAAAACACAATTTGTGATATCAATTTTCATTTGAATGGAATCATGATAGGTTAGGCTAGGGATAAGAGATTATCATTTGACAACTCTGATTGGAGAATTGAGTCACAATGAGAAGTGATAATTACAACAATCACTGATCTAATTTAGACGTCAAACTGGGGAAAGAAAAAGTTAAGATTGCACAGAAGGAGTGACAATTACTGTAGAATCACACTTTCCATCTTGCAGCAGCTCTTGAAGATAGCTTAAGAGGGAGCACGGTGCAATTTTTCCCAAGAATATCATACAAATTTTTTTCCACTTCAGGTATATTAAGGTTAATCCTTCTTTTTTTTTTGGCATGATCCAAGTAACTGTTGGACTTTAAGCATTGGGCTTAAAGACTTTAAGCATTGGGCTTAAAAGTCTAGGA
>ML436109.1:75238-89579 GCA_005239525.1 Nicotiana knightiana | reverse complement strand
CCCTCCCCAAAACATACCCGATCCCTCGGGGCTCAAAATCAAATTTACACATGACTTCAAAAATCATCCTACGAACATATTCGAGTAGTTAAACCACTAATATGACATCAAAAACAATGAATTAAACTCAAAAATCTATAGAATTTTCTCAAACTTAATAAACTTCTAAATTCTCCAATTTTGATCTGAAACACGTCAAACCAAGTCTGTTTCTTTCCAAATTTTACAGATAACTCACGTAACACATATTGAACCTATTCCGGGTATCGGAATCATAATACGTGCCTGGTAACCTAGATTTCATATCAAAGTTCATTTTCAAAAGTCTTTCTTATTTTCATAAAACAATTTTCTTTAAAAATTCATTTCTCGGGCTTGGGACCTCGGAATTCGATTCCGGGCATACTCCCAGGTCCCATTATTTCCTACGAACCCTCTAGGACCGTCAAATCATGGGTCCGGGTCCGTTTACCAAAAAAGTTGACCAAAGTCAACTTTGTTCTATTAATTATCATAATCAACAGTTCAACACATTTTCCACATAAAGACTTCCCGGCTACGCGCTCGAGTTGTGCACGCACATCAAGTGAGATTAACGGAGGCTTTCGGAGCCTCGAAACACAGTTTTTGCTAAATTACACAAGATGACCTTTTGGATCATCCCAATCTCCACCTCTAAAACAACCGTTCGTCCTCGAATGGACATAGAAAATTACCTGAATCGGGGAAAAGGTGGGGATAACAGCTCCGTATATCGGGCTCGGACTCCTAAGTAGGTGCCTCAACAGGCTGACCTCTCCACTGAACACGGACCGAAGGATAACTCTTCGGTCTCAACTGTCGCACCTGCCGATCTAATATGGCTACCGGCTCCTCCTCATAAGACAATTCCTTGTCCAACTGGACACCACTAAAGTCAAGTACATGAGATGGGTCCGCAATATACCTCCGGAGCATAGACACGTGAAATACCGGATGCACGACTGACAAACTAGGTGGCAAAGCAAGTCTGTAGGCCACCTCTCCTACCTTGTCCAGAATCTCAAATGGACCAATGTACCTAGGGCTCAACTTGCCCTTCTTTCCGAATCTCATCACGCCCTTCATGGGCGACACCCGAAGAAATACCCGGTCGCCTATCATAAATGCCAAATCTCGAGCTCTGCGATCCGCATAACTCTTCTGCCTGGACTGAGTTGTACGAAGTCTATCCTGAATGATCTTCATCTTGTCCAAGGCATCCTGGACTAACTCAGAACCCAACAATCTAGCCTCTCCCGGCTCAAACCATCTGATTGGAGACCGACACTGTCTACCATACAACGCCTCATACGTAGCCATCTGAATGCTTGACTGATAGCTGTTGTTGTAGGCAAACTCAGCTAAAGGCAAGAACTTGTCCCATGAACCTCCAAAGTAAATAACACAAGCTCGCAACATATTCTCCAAAATATGAATAATACGCTCGGACTGCCCGTCCGTCTGGGCCAAAACACTGCCAGTCTCAGAAACCTCCAATCTCACAAATCGATTGGCTAAAGCCTGAACATCCAAAGCAAAAGGTTGCTCTCCGACTGATAAATAGGCAAGACTACCCATACTGGCTGACTTCTGACTTAAAGCATCGGCCACCACATTGGCCTTCCCTGGATGATTAAGAATAGTAATATCATAATCCTTCAGCAACACTACCCATATCCTCTGCCTCATGTTCAACTCCTTCTGTTTGAACAGATACTGTAAGCTCTTATGATCCGTGAACACCTCACATGGCACACCATACAAATAATGCCTCCAAATCTTCAATGCATGCACAATGGCTGCTAACTCCAAGTCATGAACTGGGTATATCTTCTCATGAACCTTCAACTGACGAGAAGCATAGGCTATAACCTTGCAATCTTACATCAACACTGCACCAAGCTCAACCCGTGAAGCATCACAATACACGGTATACGATCCTGAACCTGTGGGTAAAACTAACACTGGTGGCGTGGTCAAGGCTGTCTTCAGCTTCTGAAAGCTCGCCTCACACTTATCAGACCACCTGAACTGAGCACTCTTCTGAGTCAACCTGGTCATCGGGGCTGCAATGGATGAAAAGCCCTCCACAAACCGGCGATAATAACCTGCTAACCCCAAGAAACTCCGGATCTCTGTAGCTGAGGTGGGTCTAGGCCAATCCCTGACTGCTGAAATCTTCTTGGGATCCACCTAACCACCCTCTAACGATACCACATGTCCTAGAAACGCAACTGAACTCAACCATAACTCACACTTGGAAAATTTTGCATACAACTGACTATCCCTCAAAGTCTGAAGGACGACTCTAAGGTGCTGCTCATGCTCCTCTCGGCTGCGAGAGTAAATCAAAATATCATCAATTAAAACAATCACAAAAGAGTCCAAATAAGGCCTGAACACTCGGTGCATCAACTCCATGAAAGCAGCGGGTGCATTGGACAGCCCAAATGACATCACCAAGAACTCATAATGCCCATAACGAGTGCGAAAGGCTGTCTTAGGGACGTCAGACGCCCTACTCCTCAGTTGATGGTAACCAGATCTCAAGTCAATCTTGGAAAACACTGAAGCACCCTGAAGCTGGTCGAATAAATCATAAATCCTCGGTAAAGGATACTTGTTCTTAATAGTTACCTTATTCAGCTGCCAGTAGTCAATACACATCCTCATCGAGCCATCTTTCTTCTTAACAAATAATATTGGAGCACCCCAAGGAGAAACACTAGGCCTAATGAAGCCTTTATCCAAAAAATCCTGCAATTGATCTTTGAACTCATTCAACTCTGGCGGGGCCATATGATACGGCAGAGTATAAATAGGTTGGGTGCCCTGAGCTAACTCAATACAAAAATCAATATCCCTATCGGGTGGCATACCCGGCAGGTCAGCAGGGAATACCTCTGGAAACTCACGAACCACGCGCACAGACTCTAGGGAAGGAACCTCGGCGCTAGAATCAAAAACATAATCTAGATAGGCGAAAAAACCCTTCTCGACCATGTGCCGAGCCTTCATATAAGAAATGACTCTACCAGAAGAATGACTAGGAGTCCCCCCCCCCCACTCCAAACGAGGCACCCCTGGCAAGGCCAAGGTCACTGTCTTGGCATGACAGTCTAGAATAGCATAATAGGGGGATAACCAATCCATCCCAATATAACATCGAAGTCAACCGTATCAAGAAGCAAAAGATCAACCTGAGTCTCCAGACCACCAATGACTACTAAGCAAGAACGGTAGACTCGATCTACCACTGTAGAATCACCCACCGATGTAGACACATGCACAGTAGTACTCAAGGAATCACGGTGCATACTCAAATAAGGGGTAAAATATGAAGACACATAGGACAAAGTAGATCTCAGATCAAATAAAACTGAAGCATCTCTGCTGCAAACTGAAACCATACCTATAATAACTGCATCAAAGGCCTCAGCCTCTGGCCTGGCAGGAATGGCATAACACCGGGGCGGGTCCCCTCTGATCTGAACATCTCTGGGTCGACCTACTGCGGCCTGACCTCTACCTCCCGTGGCCTGTCCTCAACCTCTATGAGTCTGACCTCCACCTCTAGCACCTCGACCTCCACCCCTAGCTGGCTGAGGGGGTGGGGGTGCACCTGGTGCGGGAATCATAGCACGGGAACCCGGATGTTGAGAACTACTAGAAGCTCGGGGGAAATACGTAGCAATGTTCCATGGGTCACCACAAGAGTAACAAGCCCTCTGCTGCTGAGACTGCTGGCCCTGAAACTGTCCCTATCGACCAGAATAATCACCCTGGAAGCTCTGAAGCGGCGGTGCACTGGTAGGAGTTGATGGTGCACTGCCGGATACCTGAAGCACCGACTGGAATGGCCTAGGAGGATGACCTCTACCAAAGAAATATCTGCCTCCAGATGAGGCACCACTGAAATGACCGGAGTAGCGAGGTCTCTTTTCAGACCCCTAACCACTGCCCTGTGATAAGACCATCTCAATACGCCTGGCCACATTGGCTGCCACCTGGAATGAAATATCAGTACCTGTATCTCTGGCCATCTGGAGTCTAATAGGCTCAGGTAGACCCTCAATAAACCTCCTCACCCTCTCACAATCAGTGGGGAGTATCATGATTGCGTGTCGGGCCAAAGTGATGAACCTGGTCTCGTACTGTGTAAAAGTCATAGATCCTTGCTGGAGGCGCTCAAACTGCCTCCGAAGATCCTCCCTCTGATTAACTAGTAGAAACTTCTCCAAGAATAACTTGGAGAACTGAGCCCAAGTCAATGGTGCAGACCCAGCTGGCCTAGTCAAGCAATAATCCCTCCATCAAGTCTTGGCGGTACCAGAAAGACGGAAGGTAGCAAAATAAACTCCATTGGACTCCACGAGGCCCATGTTCCGAAGAACCTCATAGCAACTGTCCAAGAAATCCTAGGGATCCTCTGATGATGCACCAATAAATGTAGTAGGAAATATCTTGGTGAACCGATCCAATCTCCACAAAGCGTCGGTAGACATAGCTTCCCCCTCAACTGTCTGTGCCACAAAACCCGGTTGAGCTGCTCCAGCTGCCTGAGGTGCTGGATTCTGGAACTGAGGAGCTAGCTGCTCTAGTGTGCGGGTAGCAGGAGTCTGGGTCCCTCCCCCAGCCTGAGAGACGGCTGGTGCAGTAGGAAGAAGACTAACCTGAGCCACGCTCTCCATAAGGCCCACTAAACGGACCAGATCGTCCTGAAGAACCGGGGTGGCAATGAACCCCTCCGGGACCTAAGCTGGTCCAACTGGAACTGCCTGAGCAGGGACCTCACCGGAAAAGACTACCTGGGGGTCCTCCGCTGGTGCTGCTGCTCTGGGTTGAGCCCTAGCTCTGGCCTTTAGCACGGCCTCGGCCCCTCCCAGAAGCTGCAACAAGAGGATCGGGTTGCTGATCAGTAGATGAGGAAGCACGCGTTCTCGCCATCTGCGAGGGAATAGAATAGAAAATCAGTTAGCATTTAGAATTCAAACCGCACGACAGAGAAGAAGAAATGTGAAGTTATTCCTAACCTTGCAGCCTCTAGGGGATAAGTACAAACGTCTCCGTACCGATCCCTCAGAGTCTACAAGTTTGTCTGTGAATTGTGAGACCTAAGCAACCTAGTGCTCTGATACCAACTTGTCACGACCCGAAATCCCACCTTCAGGCCGCGATGGCGTCTAACATTGAACCCCCTAGACAATCCAACGTTATTGGTTATTCTGATTTATTCCTTTATTATTTAGCATAAAAAAATGAAATACAAGAACAAATAGAAATAAGAATGCGGAAGATAAGAAATCCAACAACTTAGATAATGAATCTTACGAAATTTCCTTAAACATACCCCCAGAACTGGTGTCACAATTTCTCACGGACAGTCTAAGATTTACTAAAAACATGAGTCTGAAATAAACAAATGTAGCTGTCAAGAAGTACAAAATAAGACAGAAGGGAGGAAATATATGGTGACGCCATGGCCTGCGAACGCCTGCAGGACTACCTCGGTGTCACCGTGGACTGAAGGATACTCATTCGCTCAATGTCCACTGGGTCCGGCTGCGTAATCTGCACAAGATAAAGAAGTGCAGGTGTAGCATCAGTACAACTGACCCCATGTACTGAGTAAGTGCCGAGCCTAAATTCGACGAAGTAGTAACGAGGCTAGGACACGACATAAAGTAAACAGTTAAATACAAATACGGGAAGAATATGCTAGGGTACAAAGGGGAAAAACACTTATTGAGTAACAGAACATGGCAACCGTCTAGTATCAGAATAACAACAGAGAACAAACAAGTGCACGGCATCACCCTTCGTGCTTTACTCTCATTCTTACCAAAACAAGTGCACGGCATCACCCTTCGTGCTTTACTCTCATTCTTACCAAAACAAGTGCACGACATCATCATTCGTGCTTTACTCGCATTCTCACCAAAATAAGTGCACGACATCACCCTTCGTGCTTTTAAAATCACAATGTCGGCAGGGCATTGACCTTCGTGCTTTTAAATATAAATCATGGCACGGCATCACCCTTCGTGCTTTACTACCTTCCACACCCAACAATAACCAGAGCAACAATTTGGCAAGGAAGAACCACAATACAAACCATAATTTACTACATTCCGGCAATGCAACAATAACAGAAATATCACCGTCCCGGCAAGGGAACAATATCGGAAATATCACCGTCCCGGCAAGGGACTTAGCTATAACCAATCTCACTGAACGTACAACATAACAAAAATAATCCTCAACCGAACAACTAATCGACAGTGATCACAACCTAGTATTTCCAATAATTGAATAATCTCCAAAATAGAAGCTGCTTCATAATACAATGGATATCGAAGAAAAACAGATATACCATAAGATATGACTCACGGGCATGCTTGACAACAAGGTATAGGTACTCGTCACCTCACCTATACAAAGAACATGATAATAACACGTAGACATATGACTCAACACCTATTCCCTCAAGCTAGGGTTAGGACAAACACTTACCTCGATTCCAAGAATCCAAATCAAGCCTCTAGCACTGCTTTCCCTCTCGAATCCAACTCTAAAATGATAGTATCTAGACATGATCGACTCAACAATATCAATAATGACTCAATAATTCAATCCCAAAGCCTAAATATGCATTTCCCATCATTCTTCCAAAAATACCAAAATTTGACCCCGGGCCTACTTGGTCCAAACTCGAGGTTCGGACCAAAACCCGATCACCCATTCCCCCACGAACCCGAATATACAATTTGTGTCGAAATCCGACCCCAAAAAGAGGTTAAATTCCCAAAAAAATCAAAAAATCCCTAACTCGACCCAAATCCCCAATTTTCTACCATTAAAGCCCTAGAATTCTTGATAAAAGTTGATGAAATCATTAAGAAGTTGAAAGAAACTAGTTAGGGGTTACTTACCTATGATTTGAGAAGAAACTATCTAGAGAAAATCGTCCTTGGTCACTTTTTGGTGAAGAAAAATGAAGAAAAGAATCGGATGAACAGTAAACTTAAACACTGTCCGACCCTCGCACGTGCGGTACATGGGTCGCACCTACGCTTTCGCAGGTGCGGAAAATCAATCGCACCTGCGGAGATGGGCTAAGCCACTGAGGGCCGCACCTGCGGAACCGCTTCTGCGAAGAATATGTCGCACTTGCAGAATTGGGCTAGCTAGGGCTGGACCACACCTGCAGCTGCTTATCCGCACCTGCGGTCTTGCACCTGCGGCCCAAGGCTCGCAGGTGCGNACCCCAAAAAAAAATTACACATGACTTGAAAAATCATCCTCCAAACATATTCGAGTAGTTAAACCACTAATGTGACATCAAAAACAATGAATTAAACTCAAAAATCTATAGAATTTTTTCAAACTTCATAAACTTCGGAATTCTCAAATTTTGATCTGAAACACGTCAAACCAAATCCGTTTCTTTCCAAATTTTACAGATAACTCACATAACACATATTGAACCTGTTCCGGGCATCGGAACCATAATACGGGCCTAGTAACCCATATTTCACATCAAAGTTCATTTTCAAAAGTCTTTCTTATTTTCAGAAAATAATTTTCTTTAAAAAATTATTTCTCGGGCTTGGGACCTTGAAGTTCGATTCCGGGCATACACCCAGGTCCCATAATTTCCTACGGACCCTCCGGGACCGTCAAATCATGGGTCCGGGTCCGTTTACCAAAAATATTGACGAAAGTCAACTTTAATCCATTAATTATCATAAATTCAACAGTTCAACACATTTTCCACATAAAGACTTCCCGGCTACGTGCTCGGGATGTGCACACACATCGAGGTGAGATTAACGGAGGCTTTTGGGGCCTCGGAACACAGGTTTTGCTAAATTATACAAGAATCATCTCATACAACCAATACTTTAGTTCCTAAATTTTTTCTAGTTAATCCTTTTAATCCTATTACTATTAATCCCATATGCATCAAATTCTTTTTGTAGTTTTTTATTTGTCTTACTGATTCTGGGTTGATTAAATTTATTGTTGCGACCTTGTTTCCTATAACTGATAATTGCTCTTCTCTGTAATGTCTATATAATTGTGAATTATTCAAAAAACATCCTATGTTATATAATGCTTTTGGGTTGAGTAGTCTTAATTGATTTTGTTGAAATATTTGTATATCTTTATCTATATCTATTATTTCGTCTAATTGTTGTTGTTCTTCTTGTTCTTTCTTAGTTAGGATTCTTGTTAGCATATTATTGCCTATCTGTTGTCTGAGAAACTCACTCTAGGACATACTTCATTTTTTGTTCTTGTCCTACTTGAAAAAAGGTCCATTTTTTAGGATTCCTTACAAATTTAAGTTTTTCTTTTTGGGGCGTTATTTCTACCTTTTTTAATTGTTCTATTAAATCTTCTACCTCTCTATTCTTTGGGTTTTCTATTTCGGTTTTTAATTCTTTGTCCTTAATAATTTTATCTAATTATTTATTATGTTTTAAGAGTAACGCTATTATAGTGTTATTTTGTTTTTGTAACGACCGACCGGTCGTTTTACGTTATCGGACCCTGTTCCGCTAAATGAAACTTCCAGCAGCGGCTTATCATGATTTATGACTTGCGGGGACTGGTGGTCCGAGATTCGAAAGTGTTTAGAGTGATATATGAACACTTGGTTCCTTAAGGTTGGCTTTAAGGCCAAGTTTGACTTCGGTCAACATTTTTAGTAAACGACCTCAGAATCGAGTTTCGACGATTTTTGGTAGCTTCGTATAATGATTTCGGGCTCAGGCGTATGTTCGGAATGGGTTTCTGATGACCCGGAAGCATTTCGGCGCCCAATATTGAAATAAGAAGTTCCTTAAGTTCCTATCATGGTTTGGGGCATGTTTTTGTGTTATCGAGGTCCAAATGGAATTCTGAGATCGGGAATAGTTCAGTTATGTCATTTATGACTTTCCTGCAAAATTTGGTGTAATTCCGAGTAGTATAAGTCGGTTCGGCGCGTAGTTAGCGAAGTCAAACAAACTTAAAGTTCCTAAGTTTTGTTCTAGGGGTTTGGAGGTGTGATTTTGAGTTTTAACGTTGTTTTGGGTGTTCCGAAGGCTCGAGCGTTATGATTTGGGACTTGTTGGTATATTTGGACGGGGGCTCAGGTGGGTCCAGGTTCCTCCCGAACACCACACGAAGCCAAAAAAAACCCAGCTGAAATAGCTACTGGTGCACCTGTTCTGGTGTTGACCGCATGTGCGGTTGCCCAGTCGCAGGTGCAGGACCGATGCGGTCCCAGCCTCGCAGGTGCGACCCCCACAGTGGGCAGGCCATTTCTCGTAGGTGCAGACAAAGTTCCGCAGGAGCGGAGCCGCAGCTGCGGTCTTCACTCCGCAGGTGCGGACCCAGGCTTCCTCGTCCATTTTCGTAGGTGCGAGCCTTTGCTCGCAGGTGCGGTCCTCGAGCCGCAGGTGCGGAAACACTATCAGACAGTGTGTTTCTTAAATACGGGATTCTTCATCATTTACTTCACTCTTTCCTCCATTAAACACTTTGAGATCTTGGGAAAAGGACTCCACGACCTAACCCCTAGAAGGTAAGTAAATTTCATCTCAAGACTTGTTAATGCATGAATTCCTAGTTTAATTTAATCACCTAATTAGTGAAAAATCAACAATTGGGTAGTACCCTAGGGTTTTCGATAATTTGAGAATTTACCCGTGAATTAGCTATGAAATCAAGTAAAAATCATTTATTAATGATCCTTAGGCTATGGGTGAGTGTTTCGTTCGAGAATTTTTGGAATCCGAGCATGCGGGCCCGGGGTTGGATTTTTGGATTTCTTCAAGAATGGTGAATTTGACTAAGTAATAGGTGAATTCCATGCTTTGAATATAAAATTAATGTATTTGTATAACATTTGGCTAGTTTCGAGTCCTCGGGTGTAGAGTTCAGAGTTTCGGGTGCGTTCTTGGTCCGGGGAGTAAATACGACATGAGGTGAGTCTCCTTTCTAACCTTGTGAGGGGGAACTGTCCCCTTAGGTGATTTAAATGCTATATGTGATAATTGTGGGGGCTACGTATGTACAAAGTAACTAGAGTCCGTACGTAGCGGCTATTACTTACGTCCCTGAGGTTGTGCAAATTTGAAAAACTTGTAAGGAATGGTTCACTGAAAAGTAATTTTAAAAAGGAATAATGTGTGTGCATATGACCGCTACGCAATTTACATTCCGCGAGCGGAGTGTGATTCCCCCCCCCCCACTCTTATGGGAACGGGCCGTACGCCACGGCAGATTGAGAGATGCAGTTTTGGTACGGGCCATTCGACCTTCGGCAGTGCATAAAGAGGATTGAGAGATGCACTTTTGGTACGCGCCGTTCGATCCTCGGCAGTGCATAGATGTGAGTACTTTGTGGAGAGGTGCACTTATGGTTCGGGACGTTCGACCCTTGGTAGTGCACGGACATAACTATCTTATGACTCCGGCCGGTTGTCCTTACCCTGCATGCGTATGATTTATTTGTTATTAAATTAATGGATATTGATTTGACAGACCTTTGGGAGAAAGTTAAGTGGTAATTGTTTTACTCATTCCCAGTACTTTCTTGGATTTAAGTACCTTACATATATATTTGTTGCTTCACTGCCTTTACATGACTACCTTTTCTATTATATTCTGCTAAATTATATCGTTGGACCTTACTGAGTGTCATGTCGACCTCTCGTCACTACCTCTTCGAGGTTAGGCGGGATACTCACTGGGTACATATATATTTATGTACTCATGCTACGCTTCTGTACTTAATTGTACAAGTTCTGAGGTTGGTTCATCTGGTTGTCGGACCGTAGCTTGACTTGATATTAGACGGACCTGACTTTAAGGTGAGGTGCTTCTCCTGGCGATCTCCAGCAGCACCATGGGGTTTTCTTTTGCTTATTTCCCATCTATTTCCTTCAGACAGTGGGACCGTAAATTATATCTTTTGTATATTCTGTTAGTATGCCCGTAGGACTTGGGAACTAGTTCCTGGCACAAACGTGATAGTTGTTATAGATTTCGGGTTAGTAAATATATTGGCTCACGCCTCTTCATGACTGTTTTTTATTAGAACTAGTTATTTACCTTTGTCGAATCATGTTTTAAGTTTTAAAAATTGAGTATATTTTAAAGTGTTTAATCTAATAAGAAGGAACCTTTAGTAAATTGAGAGTCGACTTGCCTGACCCCGCTGTTGGGCGCCATCATGACCTAATTTAGGATTTTGGGTCGTGATAACATGGTATCATAGCACTAGGTTCACGTGAGTCTCACGAGTCACGAGCAAACGCAGTAGAGTCTTGCGGATCGGCATAGAGACGTCTGTACTTATCTTCAGGAGGCTATAGGGTGTTAGGAAACCTCTCTTTGTTCTTATTCTATCGTGCAGTCGATGATTTACTAAATTCATTCTTCTATTCTCTCGCCGATGGTGAGGACGCGTGCATCTGATGTTCCAGACCCGGGAAGTGGCCGCTACCCCCGCTGTCCGAGGCCGCGGCAGAGGTCAGGGGAGGGCACCGGCCCGCGGTAGAGGACGAGGGCGTCCCAGATCTATTCCGGTTCCACCACCATAGGACCCTATTATAGAGGAGCAGAGCGAGGTGCCTCCAGCAGATCCTGCACCAGTAGACTTCATGGCGGCGCCAGGCTTCTAGGCAGTTATGGGCCGTATGATGAGATTTATGGACACTATGTCCCAGGCTGGTTTATTTCCAGCAGATCCTGCCACTTCTCAGGCGGGAGGGGGAGTTCAGACCCCTACTGCCCAGGCTGCAGGCTAGACAACAGTGTTACATCATAACCCGGGTACACTGCCCATGGGTGGGGTCCAGCCTGTTGCAGCAGCACCTGAGCCCAGACCAACTGCGGACGGTGATCCGCAGAAGTTATTGGATAGATGGACCTGATTGCACCCTCCAGTCTTTGGGGGTGAGCGAGGCGAGGACGCCCAGGACTTTGTGGACAGGTGCAGGGACAAAATGCACAACATGAGGATACTAGAGTCCCACGGAGTAGATTTCACTACCTTTCAGTTGGAGGGCAGAGCTCATAGGTGGTGGCAGTCCTATATTCTCAGCAGGCCAGCAGATTCTCCTCATGTCACTTGGGAGCAGTTCACGTAGATGTTTCTGGATAGATATATCCCACCCTCTGAGAGGGAAGAACTGCAGTATCAGTTTGAGTGGCTAGAGCAGGGGCAGATGTCAGTGACAGATTATGAGTCCATATTTTCATAGTTGTCTCGCCATGCACTCATGATATTACCTACTGATGCAAAGAGGGTGCAGAGATTTGTGGTTGGGTTGCATCCGGGTATTGGGGCCACAATGGCCCGAGAGGTGGAGATGGGTACTCTTTATCAGCTCGTGGTAGAGATTGCTCGCAGGATCGAGGGGTATTGGTCGAGGAGCAGGGAGCAGGGGCAGCAGGACAAGAGGGCTATATTCTTTGGAGATTTTAGAGGTGCCCCAGTTTGGGGAATGGGTTAGTATAGAAGTGGTCAGCCCAGCAGGCCTTTATATTCAACACCTCCACCACCTCCCTGAGGTATTCCAGTGAGGCCTCATTTCAGCTCCATGCCAGAGCATTCCTACCATCCTCCAACAATTCAGAGTTCACACAATGGTTATCCCAGTCACCCGAGATCCTCCGACCCTTACTTCAGTGCTATGCCAGAGGACTCTCATCGCCCTCTGGCCATTTAGGGTTCTTCTTCGGGGCAGCAGAATATGCTACTTGGGAGTTGTTACGAGTGTAGAGAGCCAGGTCATATGAGGAGGCAGTGTCCCAGGTTTTCGGGCAAGGCCATACAACAGGGTTATTAGCCGATGGGTTCGGCACCAGCAGTTCGGCCACCTATAGGTTGGGGACAAGTCGGCAGGGGTCGTCCTAGGGGTGGAGGCTAGTTAGGGAGAGGTCAGGCAGCTCCTTTTCACTCTGGTGGAGCTCAGTCTTCCGGTACTCCAGCCAGATTCTATGCTATTCTGGCCAGATCAGATGCAGTTTCCTCAGACGCCGTGATCACAGGTATTATTACAGTATGTGGTAGAGAGGCATCGGTGTTATTTGATCCAGGTTCCACTTATTCCTATGTTTCAGTCTTATTTTCTCATTTTCTGGATGTCCCTCGTGAGTCCTTGGGTTCTCCTATTTATGTGTCCATTCCCGTGGGCGATTCTGTGGTTGTAGACCGGATTTGTCGGTCCTGTGTGATTTCATTTTGTGGGTTCGAGACTCGAGCGGATCTCTTATTGCTCGACATGGTTGATTTCAAGATTATTTTAGGCATGGATTGGCTATCTCCTTATCATGTCGTTCTAGATTACCATGCCAAGACAGTTACTTTAGCCAATGCCGAGTCGCCTAGGCTGGAGTGGAGAGGTTACTCAGTTAGTGCAGCAAGCCGAGTTACTTCATTCTTGAAGGCTCGACATATGGTCGAGAAGGGTTGTCTAGCCTACTTTGCTTATGTGTGGGACACCACCGCCGAGTCTCTGGCGATTGATTCAGTGCCAGTGGTTCGAGAGTTTGCTAATGTATTTCCTTCAGACCTTCTAGGCATGCCTCCAGACCGTGATATTGATTTCTGCATTGATTTAGCTCCAGGCACCCAGCCTATATCTATTCCTCCGTACCGTATGGCTCCGAAAGAGTTGAAGGAGCAGCTAGAAGAGTTGTTAGCTAAGGGGTTCACCAGGCCGAGTGTATCGATGTGGCGTGCTCCAGTTCTATTTGTGAAGAAGAAGGATAGGTCTATGCGGATGTGTATTGATTACTGCTAGTTCAACAAGGTTACCATTAAGAACAAGTATCCTTTGCCGCTCATCGATGATTTGTTTGACCAGTTGCAGGGTGCTCGTGTGTTTTCTAAGATTGATTTGAGATCGGGATATCATCAATTGAAGATTCGGGCTTCAGATGTTCCGTAGACTGCTTTTCGTACAAGATATGGCCATTATGAGTTCCTGGTGATGTCATTTGGCTTGACTAATGCCCCAGCAGCATTCATGGACTTGATGAATAGGGTGTTCAGGACAGTATATTGATTCCTTTGTCATTGTCTTCATTGATTGATATTTTGATTTGCTCACTGATCACGCTCAACTATGTCTTATAGAAAGACTAAACGGGCGCTGCAAATATAATCTGGGATATTACGCCCAAAGTCGATCCCACAGGGAATTTACGTATCAATTAAGTCTTTAAAATACTAAACTGTTACTTCATCACTTTTCTCAAGAATTTTGAGTATCAATTGGTGATGTTTGCTAAATCTAATAACAAAATAATAAATTAT
>ML436109.1:60982-74288 GCA_005239525.1 Nicotiana knightiana | reverse complement strand
AGGTGGGCCTGGCTCTACCAATTCCCAGTCTTTTATAGATGGCCAGCGGCATCAGATTAATGATGGCCCCTAAATTACATAGAGCTTTGGTAAAAGTCAAGTTGCCAATGGTGCAGGGAATTGTAAAACTCCCTGGATCAGATAACTTTTCAGCAATAGGATGTGTCACCACTGCACTACAAGTCTGGGTAAGGGTGACAGTAGCTAGATCTTGGAAGTCAAATTTTTTGGACATCAATTCTTTCATCATTTTAGCATACCCAGACATTTCTTTCAATGCATTAATCAATGGAATATTTACCTGTATCTGCTTTAGCATGTCCAAGAACTTCTTGTACTGTTCATCCTTTTGGTATTTAGCCAGCCTCTGTGGGAATGGAGCCGGCGGTCTCTTTTTTCCAGTGATTTGGGACTTTTCTTTCTCATCCACCACCTCAACTACCGGCTTCTGAGTCATCTCCACTTCTTTTTCATTCTCATCCCGTGCACTGAGTTCTTCTTCACTAAGTTGCACTGTTGCCTTAGTCAAGGTTGCTGAATCATCAAGTTCAACCTGCATGGGTATCAATGTTTCAATATTCCTGCATTCATGAGCTCTTTCCAGATCCACATTTAATTCTCTGCCACTGCGAAGAGTCACTGCCATCAGCTGCCTTGGAACCTGGTCACTAAGATTTATCTGAGTATCTACAGGTAATGTTCCAGGAGGTCGATTGTTCACTGCCATAGATATCTGCCCTAACTGTAATTTAATATTTTTAATAGATGCATCATGAATATCTACTCTCTCACTGATTTTGGCATTTGACCCAATTACCTGCTGCATCATAGCTTCTACCCTGGCAAACCCATCTTCCTGCCTTCCCCCCTGTTGTTGCTGAGGAAGGTAGTATGGTTGTTGCTGATTCTGGTGATTATAACCTGTGGCCTTTGAAGCGGTGCTGCATTACCTTGCGGTCCCCTGACACCCATATTTCCACTGTTTTGCTGTTGGTGAGGTGGCCTATATGGTTGGACTTGCTGGCGCCAATTCTGCCCCCCTTGTCTCTGGATTCCATAATTTGACACATAATTCATATTTTCTGGGTAAGGAGGGTGATGATATTTTGTATTCCAGTGATTACCAAGTGGTTGACTAATGCAAGATGTGCACAAGCCCCCATTGGTTGTGTCAACGATGTGCACCTGCTGTTTCTGTCCCGATTCTTCCACCTTCTTTGTAAGTATACTCATTTGTGTTATCAAGGTAGACACATTCTCTGCAATAGTGTTAGATGGATCGAATGGAACTGAATGAACTACAGGAGTAATTGGTGAATTCCTTATTGTCCATCCTGAATTTTATGCCATTTTATCAAGTAAGATTTGACTCTCTCTCCACGATTTGCTCAGGAATGCCATGATGTGGACAGATAACCAGCATACTCTTAAATCTTTCCCATGTCTCTTGTAATGTTTCCACTGGTTTCTGTCTAAAACTGAAGATTTCATAAATTTGTTGAGCAGTTTTGTTGGGTGGATGAAACTTGTTCACGAACTGCTTGACTAACTCCTCCCATGTAGTAATGGAATTGATGGGGAGTGAGTTAAGCCAAGTCTGGGCAGCACCAGTCACTGAGAATGGAAACAACAACAGTTTTATTGCTTCCTGAGTGACGTTTGGCTGCCTTTGAGTTTTGCAAATTGACAGGAAGTTCTTTAGATGCTGCTGGGGGTCTTCACTGTACGACCCTGAGAATAGCCCTTTGTTCTGCAATAGGTGCAGCATATTATTTGTAATCTGAAAGGACTCGGCCTGTATTTGAGGAACCAATATCGCCGTGGCAAAATTCTCAGCTGTGGGTTGTGCCCAGTCATATAAAGGAGCCTCTGCACCTATTTGAGCGACTGGGTCTACCACGTCATCCCCATTATTATTCCGGTTATGTGCATCTTCCATGTCTGTTTCAATTTGTTCAATTTTTGGTTGGCGTTCGCTTTTCCGATTGGTTCGGTTTATGGTCCTGAAAACTTTCTCAGGGTCTGATAAGGCTTCAATTACTTCACCAGTCCTCGATGAGTTTCTAGGCATGCACCTGCAACACTTAGCAAACGTTAAACTTTCAATGTGAAACGAAAATTTTAAAGAAAATTGACTATGTTTCAGAATTTTGTATTTATTTCAACTCAATTGATAATACCGTTAACTCCCCAGCAGCGGCGCCAAAATTTGATCACGCTCAACTATATCTTGTATAAGACTAAGCGGGCGTTGCAAATACAATCCGGGGTATTACGTCAGAAGTCGATCCCACAGGGAATTTACGTACCAATTGAGTCTATAAAATACTAAACTGTTACTTCATCACTTTTCTCAAGACTTTTGAGTATCAATTGGTGATGTTTACTAAATCTAATAACAAAATAATAAATTAGCAATTAACTAACAATATAATGTAAACAATGATAATAAAGGGTCTACGGTTATGGTTTCCCCCGTTGGTGAATTCTTCCTTGGATATTTCTTATAGTTTAATTGGCTATCTCTCTCAATCATGAACGCTCTACCTATCATAAATCTCTCTCAAGTAATTATGATAATTTACTAGATGCACTCTTTCAAGTTATACTAGCTAGATCGCAATACAGTTCACTTTAGATTGCACCCGAGGTATCGTTATCTCTAATCTAACCTCTAAACCCTCGGTTTTGACTTTCGTCTATACTCTGGGAGTGGTGTTGTTCAATCAACTACCTAAATATGCACTCTCTCTCAAGTAGATACAAAATAAATAGGAATAGTTAATCAAGAGCCCTTTCAATCAACTATAATAAGAACGTAGTTGAACAAAAAGAGATTAATCAACCAAAATATATTAATATCACAATAAATTCATCCCCAACGGGTTCTACCAACACCTTAGACTAAAGAATTTATCTACTCATGTTATTGAGAATCAAAACTAAAAGAAATTGCGTAATGGAAATACAAAGTAATAAATACTAGATGTAGAAATCAATGTTTGTCACTTCTATGGTGTTTTCTTCTTGAATCCTTCGAAATCCTTCCGTCTTCTCCAAATCCCCTTAAGTTGTGTTGTTTGGTGTCTATTTATATGTTTAGGGCGAACCCGAACCGTGTAGGAGACTTCTATTTCAACCGGGAAACACTTAAACTCGTCAAAACTCGGATTTGGCCGAACTTGGGGACCCGGGGCGTTTGGGATGTAACGCACCCCTAAGGCCAGGGCAGGCCTGGAGTTTGGGCCCTAACGCCCCCTAACGCCAGGGGCTTCCTGGCCTTATGGGGTAAACGCCCCCCTAACGCTAGGTAGGTTCAGGCTTTAGGGGGCAAACGCCCGGGTGTCTCCTTTTGCGTATTTTAGACGTATTTGCATCCCTTTTGCTCCGTTTCCATCTCCAATTCACCTACATATAAAATAAACCCTATTAAGCACATAAAAAGTGTATTTTTATCATTAATTCACCTCAAATGTATGGTATATTACATATTAAACTATGCATTCTAGCCTCGCATCACTCACGTAGCCTAGGGAGCACGAGCAGCATTTGAGAGTTGTGCTCCAGACTTTGCGAGAACAGAAGCTATATGCTAAGTTCTCCAAGTGTGAGTTCCGGTTGGATTCTGTGGCATTCTTGGGGCATGTGGTATACGGAGAGGGTATCAAGGTTGATCCTCAGAAGGTTGAGGCGGTTCAGAGTTAGTCGCGTCCTACTTCAGCTACAGAGATCAGGAGCTTTTTGGGCCTACCAGGCTATTATCATCGATTTGTGGACGGGTTATCTTCTATTGTAGCTCCATTGACTAGATTGACTCAGAAGAATTCCCCTTCAGATGGTCCAACGAGTGTGAGGCGAGCTTTCAGAAGCTCAAGTCAACATTGACCTCAGCACCAGTTCTGGTATTACCTTCCAGTTCAGGGATGTACACAGTGTATTGCGATGCTTCATGCATTGGTTTAGGATGTATGTTGATGCAGGAAGGTAGAGTTATTTATTATGCTTCACTCCAGCTGAAGGTTCATAAGAGAATTACCCTGTGCACGATTTGGAGTTGGCGGCGATTGTTCATGCTCTTAAGATTTGGAGGCACTACTTGTATAGAGTGTCCTGTGAGGTTTATACAGACCACCGTAGCTTGCAGCACTTGTTCAATCAGAGGGATCTTAATTTGAGGCAGCACAGATGGCTTGAGTTGTTGAAGGATTATGATATCACCATTATTTATCATCCGGGCAAGGCAAATGTGGTAGAAGATGCTTTGAGTAGGAAGGTGGAGAGTATGGGTAGCTTAGCTTACACTGCCGTAGAGAAGAGACCTCTAGCCTTGGACATTCATTCCTTGGCCAATCGCGTGGTGAGATTAGACCTTTCAGAGCCTCATCGAGTTTTAGCACATGTGCTTGCTCAGTCTTCGTTATTGGGGGACATTAAGGCCCGACAGTTCTATGATTTGTGCTTAGCAGAGCTTCAGGAGACAGTGGTTCAGGGTAGGGCCAAGGAGGTTACTATTGGCGAGGATGGTGTTCTGAGACTTCAGGGCCGCTTAAGTGTTCCTGATGTTGATGGCCTGAGGGAGAGGATTCTAGAGGAGGCACACAGTTCTCGGTATTTTGTTCATCCTGGTGCTACAAAGATGTATTGTTATTTGAAGTAGCATTACTGGTGGAGGCGGATGAAGAAAGACATTGTGGGGGTATGTGGCTAGGTGTCTTAATTGCCAGCAAGTTAAGTATGAACACCAGAGGCCAGGAGGCCTACTTCAGCAGATGCCCATTCCTGAGTGGAAATGGGAGCGCATCACTATGGACTTCGTGGTTGGGTTGCCTCAGACCTTGCAGAAGGTCGACGCAGTTTGGGTCATTGTGGATAGATTGACCAAATCGGTGCATTTCATTCCAGTGGCTACTACATATACTTCTGAGAGGTTGGCACAGATCTACATTCGGGAGATAGTCCGGTTGCACGGTGTGCCAGTGTCCATTATATCATATCGAGGTCCTCAGTTCACCTCACACTTTTGGAGAGCATTACATAGTGAGATGGGTACCCAGATAGACCTTAGCACAGCATTTCACCCTCCGACTGATTAGAGGACATGCGGAGCGTACAGTCAGATATTAGAGGACATGCTCAGGACATGTGTGATTGACTTCGGAGGTCAGTGGGACCGGTTCTTGCCTTTGGCCAAGTTTGGTTACAATAATAGTTATTAGTCCAGCATTGAGATGGCACCATTTGAGGCTTTGTATGGTCGGCGATGTCGTTCCCTTATGAGCTGGTGAGGGGTGGTTTGGAGAAAGTGAAGTTGATTCAGGAGAGGCTCCGCACAGCACAGTCCAGATAGAAGAGTTACACAGATCAGAAGGCGCGTGATGTATCATTTATGGAGGGAGATAGGGTCCTGTTGAAAGTCTCTCCTATGAAGGGTATTATGAGGTTTGGGAAGAAGGGCAAGCTAAGCCCGAGGTTTATAGATCCCTTCGAGGCATTGAGGTGAGTTGGGGAGGTTGCTTATGAGCTGGCCTTGCCTCCCAGTTTATTAGGAGTTCATCCAATTTTTCATGTATCCATGCTCCGGAGGTATCACGCCGACATCTCTCACGTGGTTGATTTCAGCACTATTCAGTTGGATGAGAGGTTGGGCTACGATGAGGAGCTAGTTGCTATTATTGATAGACAGGACCGCCAGTTGTGGTCCAAGAGAGTTTCTGTCGTATAGGTCTAGTGGAAGGGCCAACCAGTTGAGGAGGCGACCTGGGTGTCCGAGGAGGACATGCAAAGCAGATATCCACACCTATTCAGCACTTCAGGTATGATTCTGTACCCGTTCGAGGATGAACGTTTGTTTAAGAGGTGGAGAATGTAATGACCCGATCGGTCGTTTTACGTTATCGGACCTCGTTTCCCTAAATGAAACTTCCCATAGCGGCTTATCATGATTTATGACTTGCGAGGACTGGTGGTTCGGGATTCGGAAATGTTTAGAGTGCTATAGGAACACTTGGTTCCTTAAGGTTGGCCTTTAAGGCCAAGTTTGACTTCGGTCGACATTTTTAGTAAACGACCTCGAAATCGAGTTTCGGCGGTTCCGGTAGCTTCGTATGATGATTTTGGACTCGGGCATATGTTCGGAATGGGTTTCTGATGACCCGGGAGCGTTTTGGCGCCCAATATTGAAATAAGAAGTTCCTTAAGTTCCTATTGTGGTTTGGGAGTGTTTTTGTGTTATCGAGGTCTGAACGGAATTCCAAGACTTGGAATAGTTCCGTTATGTCATTTATGACTTGCCTGCAAAATTTGGTGTCATTCCGAGTAGTATAGGTCGGTTCGGCGCATTGTTAGCGAAGTCAAGAAAACTTAAAGTTCCTAAGTTTGGTTCTAGGGGTTTTGAGCTCTGATTTTGAGTTTTAGCGTTGTTTTGGTTGTTCCGAAGGCTCGAGCGTTATGATTTGGGACTTGTTGGTATATTTGGACGGGGGCTCGGGTGGGCCCAGGTGCCTCCCGGACACCACACAAGGCCAAAAAAATACAAGCTAAAATATCTGCTGGTGCACCTGTTCTGGTGTTGGCCGCAGGTGCGGTTACCCATTCGCACGTGCAGGACCTCTCCTACAGTCCCAGCCTCGCAGGTGAGACCCCCCAGTGGGCAGGCCATTTCTCGCAGGTGCAGACAAAGTTCCGCAGGAGTGAAGCCGCAGGTGCGGTCTCCACTCCGCAGGTGCGGGCCCAGGCTTCCTCGTCTATTTCCGCAGGTGTGAGCCTTTGCTCGCAGGTGCGAGACCGCAGGTGCGGTCCTCGAGCCGCAGATGCGGAAACACTGTCAGACAGTGTGTTTCTTAAATACGGGATTCTTCACTCTTTTCTTCACTCTTTCCTCCATTAAACACTTTGAGAGCTTGGGAAAAGGACTCCACGACCCAACACCTAGAAGGTAAGTAAATTTCTTCTCAAGACTTGTTAATGCATGAATTCCTAGTTGAATTTAATCACCTAATTAGTGAAAAATCAAGAATTGGGTAGTAACCTCGGGCTTTCGATAATTTGAGAATTTACCCGTGAATTAGCTATGAAATCAAGTAAAAATCGTTTATTAATGATCCTTAGGCTATGGGTGAGTGTTTCGTTCGAGAATTTTTGGAATCTGAGCATGCGGGCCCGGGGTTCGATTTTGGGATTTCTTCAAGAATGGTGAATTTGGCTAAGTAATAGGAGAATTCCATGCTTTGAATATAAAAATAATGTATTTGTATAACATTTGGCTAGTTTCGAGACCTCGGGTGTAGAGCTCGGAGTTTCGGGGGCGTTCTTGGTCCGGGGAGTAAATACGACACGAGGTGAGTCTCCTTTCTAACCTTGTAAGAGGGAACTGTCCCCCTAGGTGATTTAAATGCTATATGTGATAATTGTGGGGGCTACGTACGTACAAAGTGACGAGAGTCCGTACGTAACGGCTATTACTATTATGTCCGGGTAGTTAGGCCCACATCATGCCTCGTGTTTTTACTTTATATGAACTATATGCTTAATAAATTAAATGTTACATGTTGCTTACTTCCCTGAGGTCGTGCAAATTTGAGAAACTTGTAAGGAATGGTTCACTGAGAAGTAATTTTAAAAAGGAATAATGTGTGTGCATGTGACCGCTTCGCAATTTACATTCCACGAGCAGAGTGTGATTTTTCCCCCACTCTTATGGGAACGGGCCGTACGCCACGGCGGATTGAGAGATGCACTTTTTGTACGGGCCGTTCGATCCTCGGCAGTGCATAGATGTGAGTACTTTTTGGAGAGGTGCACTTACGTTTCGGGCCGTTCGACCCTCGGCAGTGCACGGACATGACTATCTTATGACTCCGGCCGGTTGTCCTTACCCTGCATGCGTATGATTTATTTGTTACTAAATTCGTAGATATCGATTTGACAGATATTTGGGAGAAAGTGAAGTGGTAATTTTTTTATTCATTCCCAGTACTTTCTTGGATTTCAGTACCTTACATGTATATTTGTTGCTTCACTGCCTTTACATGCCTACCATTTCTATTATATTATGTTAAATTATATCGTTGGACCTTAGTGAGTGTCATGTCGACCTCTCGTCACTACCTCTTCGAGGTTAGGCGGGATACTCACTGGGTACATATATATTTATGTACGCATGCTACGCTTCTGTACTTAATTGTACAGGTTCTGAGGCTGGTGCATCTGGTTGTCGTACCAGAGCTTGACTTTATATTAGACGGACCTAACTTCACGGTGAGCTTCTTTTCTCCTGGCGATCTCCGGCATCACCATGGGGTTTTCTTTTGCTTATTTCCCGTCTATTTCCTTCAGACAGTGGGACCGTAAGTTATATCTTTTGTATATTCTGTTGGTATGCATGTAGGACTTGTGACACTAGTTCCTGGCACACACGTGATAGTTGTTATGGATTTCGGGTTTGTACATATATTGGCTCACGCCTCTTCGTGACTGTTTTTTATTAGAACTGGTTATTTATCCTTGTCGAATCATGTTTTAAGTTTTAAAAACTGAGTATATTTTAAAGTGTTTAATATAATAAAAAGGGACCTTTAGTAAATTGAGAGTTGGCTTGCCTGACCCCGCAGTCGGGCGCCATCACGACCTAAGTTAGGATTTTTGGTCGTGCGAGTTTTATTTGTATTTGGTATGATTTTCCTTGAGGAACGTATTTTGTAAGTCCTTCTGGGCTAGACTGAAAGTCCTCCTTGGACCACAATTTTATGAAACAACATAGTTTTACTAGATATATACTTTCCACTATAAAGTGATATATATTACCTTAGAGAGTATTAGCAATTTTACACACTATAAAGATTAGTTAGAAATACAATTAGCTCTTTGCGAAAGACCAGAAGAAGGCAAATTAAACAACCCAGAACTTAAAAATCGTATTATTTCAGAAATAGAAACATTCACCACAGAAATAGAACGAGAAAAAGATGATCTTATAACAATCAGAAATAAGATAAAACATATCCCATTAGGATAAATAATATTTATGAGACAACATCTTTTAACTAAACGAATAGCTTTTAATTATTGGATCTTAAGTGGAGTCTTACAAAGAAAAACAGAATTAAAGAAAATTTTAAAAAATGTCAGAAATCTCTTAACGACAAGTTTGGAATTAGCTGAACAGATACAAGAATCTGATTTAATAATTAACACAGAACCTAGTTATATAATAAAATGTAGTATTAGTAAAGAAACAATATATGTTTTAGAGTGTTAATTACAATATATAGAAGGTGAAATATATTCGAAAAACCAAAGAATAAAATTTTTGAAGAATAAGAAAATTTGGATACCATTAGGTTAATCAAAATAGATAGATTAAAGAACTTAGAATATTTAGATCTAAAAATATATCCAGAAAGGAAATATAGAATACTAAAAGATAATTCGGTTATAAAGTGTAATTTTAATAGTGGAGAACATATATTACATACAGAAGATAAACAATACAATACGTTGATAAATTTAATAATTAACCTTAGCAAAAAATCTCACGGAAATAATAAAAGCATACTAAGAACACTAGAAATTGTAGAATCATTACAAATTAAACAAAGAAAGACTTTAGAAAAATTAGAACAAAATTTTGATTTCCTAAAGTCTCAAGAACTAGAGATAGACAGGAAAAGACAATTCTTAAATAATAAGTTTAACCTCGAAAAAACCCACTAACAACAAGATAGAAAAATTGGTTAAAACTATTATAGAAAAAACTAAAGAATTAGAAGTACAAATAACCAAATTAATAGAAAAAATAACGCATCAGGTAGAAGTATTAACAAGTGAGATAAGCACCTTAAAAGAAACAATAGAGACAATAAAATAAATCTCTCCTTTATGATTGATTTAGGACAGGTATACGAGAAAGCATTAAAATTGACAGAAAAATTTCAGTCTAGCCCAGAAGGACTTACAGAATACGTTCCTCAAGGAAAATCAGACCAAATACAAATAAAACAAAATAACACTATAATAGCGTTACTCTTAGAATTTAATAAGAAATTAAATAAAATTATTAAGGACAAAGAATTAAAAATCGAAATAGAAAACCTAAAGAATAGAGAGGTAGAAGATTTAATAGAACAATTAAAAAATGTAGAAATAACGCCCCAAAAAAAAACTTAAATTAGTAAGGAAGCCTAAAAATGGACCTTTTTTCATGTAGGACAAGAACAACAAATGCAGTAAGACCTAGAGGGAGTTTCTCAGGCAACAGAATAGGCAATAATATGCTAACAAGAATCCTAACTGGGAAATAACAAGAAGAACAACAACAATTAGACGAAATAATAGATATAAATAAAGATATACAAATATTTCAATAAAATCAATTAAGACTACTCAACCCAAAAATATTATATAACGTAGGATATTTTTCGAATAATTCACAATTATATAGACATTACAGAGAAGAGCAATTATCAGTTATAGGAAACAAGGTCGCAACAATAAATTTAATCAACCCAGAATCAGTAAGACAAATAAAAAACTACAAAAAGAATTTGATGCATATGGGATTAATAGTAATAAGATTAAAAGGATTAACTAGAAAAAAATTAGGAACTAAGGTATTGGTTGTAGTATATGATGATAGATTGTCTAACCAAAAGAAATCTATAATAGTTTTAACAGAAGTAGATATGACTAATAATGGAGGAATATTCTATATAAGCCCAGATTTCATGATAAACTTAGTAGAATTCGGAAAAAATATTAAAATAGGAATTCAAACTAAAGGATATGAAGAAATGAATAACTGAAATAATTTATTATTATGTGTAGGATTTATAGGAAAGATGGCAACAAATAATAATACAAAATTTAAAATTAAGGTAGATGATGTAGTAGAAGTGATGGGAAATAAAGGAATAAAACTAATAAACCCATCAAAATAGACCTAGAAGAATATGCAGGATTAGAATGGAATCTAGAGGACTTTGCAAAACAAAAAATATTAAAACCAGAATCTCATTTGATGTATACAAATTCTAGGGGAGAAACATCAATAAGGTTCACTGATTATAATTATACCACCCATAGGGAAGTAAATGATGGAACTGAAACTACGGTAGAAGATAGTGAATGTATGAACATTGAAATAATACAAGATGAATTTGAAGTAGACAAAGCATTAGAAAAAGGTAGGATATTAGTTAGAGAAAATAAAGACAGGACTTTTAAATGTAAAGCATGTAAACTTGGGAGTTTAATGTGAGTGAAACAGAAGAACATTTTAGGAAATGCGAATTAAGAAAGGACAATTGGGGATAAAAATCAGAAAATATTTCACAAAAAAGATTAGAAATTTTTTATAAAATTTTAGAAAAAAGAAAGGATACATATGAAGAAACAGAGACAGAATCTTTAATAAGTTTAAAAGAATTAATAGAATCAACTAGTTCAAGTCCTAGCCCATTTCAGAGAACAATTCATCAAAGTACAATAGATACTAGTACGGGAAATGTACCTAGAAGAAGGGTATATAGATTAGGTCAAGAAATAGAAATAGAAATAGAAAATGTAAAACCATCAGGAAAAATGATGCATATAGAGGAACCTATAAGACTACAAGAAGGAGGAAGTAAAGGTAAAATATTAATTATAGCGGCTCACGACCCACAAATGTGGAACTCAGTAATAGACCTTTGGAAAATAATAGTAGCAGCAGACTATATAAAAACCTACCACGAAACAGATACAGAAACAATGTATAAATATATGGAAACTTTCTTAGGAGAACCAACAAAAGGATTATGTTAAGCTTATAAGTCAGAATTCCCATAAGAATTCCAGGCTCTAATAGCAATGGGACCAAATCCTTATAATTTTACAAACAAAATACATAGTTTAATTACGGAAGAAGATCCAAATAGTGGATTAGTAGTATTACAAAAAAATGCTTTAATAAAGTTAGAACAATTAAGTATAAGCAGTTGGTTTCATATAAAGAAATTCCTCATTGATTATTTTTATTATTGTACTATTAGTGAAAATGCGTTTGATCAAGAATTAGGTAAAAAATTATTTAATAAATTACCAGGAGTTCTAGGCAGAGAAATAGAAGAGCGATGGTATAAAAGAGACGGAGTAATACAAAACCCAAATGCAAAATGGTCTATAGGACATAAAATACAACATATAATGGAAATATTACCAGAAAAGTGTACTAATATAAAAATACAAAAATAAGTAAAACAGAATAATATGAGTTTTGTAAGTCAACCGTATATACAACCCAAAGCTATGATAGGAATGAATACAAAAAGAAAAAATATAGAAATAAACCTCAATATAACAAGGGATATAATAGAAAAAATTATTATCTTAGAAAATCATCAGCTAAAAAACCATACCTAGATAGAAATAGACATGTTAGGAACTATAGAATAGGAAGAAAATATAAAAATAAATTAGAATGTTTTACCTGTGGAAGTGTAGAACACTTAGCCAATACATGCCCGAAAAGAATTAATAATAAAACAAGAAATTACAACTAATAGAAGATTTCCAGGAAACTTTAATAAATGTAGACGAACATATGTTAGATAATGAAAGTATATACTTTATAGTAAGTATAAATATAGAGGAAAAAACTCAAATAGACTCATCAGAGTCAGAAGAAGAAGAATTAATAAATGAAATAGGATTAGAAAAACTAAATTTAGAAGAAATACAAGCAAATACATTAGCAAACATATCTGAAGAGTGTAATCATGATTTTGAAAAAAATAAAGGGTTAGATAGTAATCAGTGTTTTATATGTAAATGGTATCCTAGTAGGGATAGAAGAGCAAAATGTAAGTCATGTTACCTAGAAGGATGCATCTTATGTATAGAAAAAGAATTCAAGGCAAAAATAAATAAAGAAGAAAAATGTCAAGGAATAAATGATTACACTCTCAATTTAAGAGTAATGGCATTAAAAACCAGAATAAATGAATTAGAGAAAATAATACAAAAAATGGAAAAGGAAAAGCAAAAGTTAGAAGATGGCGAAGAAAATGTAGCAGAATTCACACACGATGAAGAATTGATGAGTATAGAAAATTATGACACACTGATATGTAATGAGGATAAAAAATTAAGTACAATAAAAATATTATCAAGAATCAAAATAGAGGATTATGAAATAAAAACGTTAGCTTTAGTAGATTCGGGATGTAAAAGATGTATAATAAATAAGAAGATAGTTCCACCAAACCTAATCAAAACCTTAGATAAACTCGTTCCTGCTATGCAAATGGACGGAACTCATAATATATATATA
>ML436109.1:33470-60588 GCA_005239525.1 Nicotiana knightiana | reverse complement strand
AGTAATATTTTTCAAAAATATTACACATACACCAGTACAAACTATAGAAACTGGAACTATGATAAGGACACGATTAGATTTGGGCCAGCAAAACCTGCAGAAAAATCAGAAAGAATGTTGTAAGGAATGTAAAGATAAAAATACATGTTGTAAGGATAAAAAAGAATCTAAAACTTTAATATCAGAAGAAAATGAGGATAAAGACATACTGAAAAAAGATTACACCTTAATAGACATCGAAACAGAATTATATAATTTTAGAACAGGAATAGAAAAAATAGGAATAATAAAAAATCAAAAAGATCTGGATAATATAATAAAAACATTGGATGAAATAGGGATAAAAGGAGAAAAACCTCTAAAGCATTGGAAAAATAATAAAGTTATGTGAAAATTAGACATAATCAATCCAGAATACATAATTAAAACAGCCTCAATAGAAGCCACAAATCAAGATTTAGAAGATTTTAAAATACAAATCAAAGAACTCATGAATTTAGGAGTAATAAGAAGATCCACCTCTAAACATAGGCCAGCAACCTTCATGGTAAGAAACCATAATGAAATAATAAAAGGAAAGGCTAGGATGGTAATAAACTACAAAAGACTTAATGATAATACTAGAACAGATGGATATAAGTTACCAGATAAAACAGAACTAATAAATAGAATACAAGGAAAAAGGATCTTCAGTAAATTTGATTGTAAATCGGGATACTGGCAAGTAAAAATGCACGAAGAAAGTATAGAATGGACAACATTTACTTGTCCAGAAGGGCACTTCGAATGGTTAGTAATGTTGTTTGGATTAAAGACAGCACCGCCAAGTTTTCAACGAAAAATGGATAATATATTTGGAGAATATAAAAGATTTATTCTAGTATATGTTGATGATATATTAGTATTTAGTAAATATATTAAAGAGCGCTTAGGACATCTACAGACAGTATTTAGTTTATTTGTAGATAATAGAATAATAATTAGTAAAAAGAAGATGGAATTATGTAAAAATCATATAAATTTTCTAGGAATCGCTTTAGGAGATGGAAAAATTAAATTACAACCTCATATCGCCAAAAAGGCTTTAGAGATGCCAGATAAATTAGACAATATTAAAGAATTACAAAGGTTCCTAGGTATAGTAAATTATGCAAGAAATTTTATAAAGGATCTAGGAAAAATAGCAGGACCTTTATATGCTAAGACAGGCTCTACAGGACAAAGACATTTTAATACCGAAGATATAAAATTAGTACAAAAATTAAAGAAAAAATAAAAAATATTCCTCACTTAAACATGCCATTAGAATCAGATTACTTAATTATAGAAACAGATGGAAGTTTTGAAGGATGGGGAGTGGTCTTAAAAGCCAAACCCAATAAGTATAGTGATAAAAGCAAAGAAAAAATATGTGCTTATCAAAGTGGTAAATATAAAGAAAAAGGAAATATGAGTAGTATAGATGCAAAAATATTAGCTATGATATATGGGCTAAATAGTTTCAAATTATATATATTAAACAAACAAGAAATATTAATAAGAACTGATTGTGAAGGCATAGTTAAGTTTCACCAAAAAATAAATGAAAAAAATAGCAGTAGAAGAAGATGGTTAAATTTCATTGATACTATATCACTTTATAACCTCATATTTGAACATATCAAAGGAAAAGATAATAACTTAGCAGATCAGTTAAGTAGGTTAAAAATTACGGTCAACTAATGAATATGTTATACCGTTACAGCATGAGACCAACAACTCTAAAGAATGAAGACAAGGGAAAGGGCGTTCAGGCCTCACCCTCAGACAGATATTTTTAGACAATGCTAGGTAATTTTCAATTTAAGCCACAATCTCGAGTTGAACAGAATAGTATGGAAAGAATGAATTTCGGAAAACATAACTTAATATTTTTTCCTTCATCGAACTTGTCATTTAGAATTTTACCAGAATGCGTCATAGATAGACCACAGAGGTGTTTGATCGATAATTTATGGATAGCATATAACAAAAAAGACACTAAATATTTTATAGCAGCCATAAATGCTTTATTCCAATATTTTACAGACAGAAATCAAGAAAAAAAATTTAAGTATTATGTAGTTATACATAGAAAGACAAATGGTGTTTTTCAGACATGGTTAGAAGTATTAGATTCTATTAAAGATTTGGAAAAACCCCTTTTCACAGGCTTTAATGACTTTACTGAAGCATTAGACTATGCACGAGGTTTATTAGGACCAAATTATTATATTTTCCCAGCACTCGGAAAAAACGCAGAAAAAAACCCCAGAATATAATCCAAAAAGACACAGATAAAATAATTTTCTGTGATCATTGCTCTTCAATGATTGAAGCCTTCAAGAGACTGACTCAGAAGAATGAAATCTTGACACAAGAAAAAACAAGGCTAATGGAGCATGTGAAGACATTAGAACATAAAATACAAGCGGCAAAATTCGAATTGCTACAATCCCAGACACAGGCCATTCCACAACAGGACCAGGAAATGAGTTCTCCATCTCAAGAAAAAAAAGGATAAGAAGGGTGTACATTCCTGAATGAATGTAACAAGATCCACTGTATCGGATAAAGATACAGCTAGTCCGGTTCAAACGGTAGCCGGTAAAGACTTATCAAATCCGTTTATGGCTGTCACTTTGACAAAAAGTGAAGATGAAGGATCATTAAGACGAAGACTACCCAGAACATTAATACAAGGAGAAGCGTTAAACAAGAAAGGCACGAATTCAAAAAAGAAAATATAAATGAGAAAATTTAAGAAATAGTTAAACAGGCGCTAGAAAAATTCTTCCAAGTAAAAGAAAATCAGGATAAGTATATGGTTGAAAATCCTAGTCTAGAAAAATCAGAAGACGAAGACAATTACGAAGATGAAAATCTAAACTATCAAGATGCTCAAGACCCAGATGATGATTCGGGAATGAGTTTTGACTCAATAGCCCTACAAAATCTTGATATGTAGAAAAAGAATTCTTGATACGTATAAGTAAACAGGAGAATTAATCTGAATACTGAAGAACCACAGTAGTCAGCAATACTGGGAAGAACAAGACAAAAGAGGAAAAAGAAAAAAGTAGCAATAATGCAACTAAGAATGACATAAAGTAGTGTTGAGAAGACATTGGGGTCTTTGAAGTGGAAAAAATAATTACATATTTGAAATATAAAAAGGAATCTCTGCTCAAGCCATGTGACGATGGGGCCCAGTGAAGTACCCGACAAGGCTAGAAAAGAAAGATTTATGAAGATGTTTTAAATCCGCTAAAAATCCACTTCAAAGACTTGGTTATATAAAGGGCAATATTAAATAAGAAAGACACAACAACAAGAACAATATCAACAACATCTCTCTCAAGAATAGCTCCAATACCCCTTTCTTCCTTTCATCACCCAACATCCAAAAACCCTGTATTATACCACCTATCTAAGTTATGTATTCCTTAGTAGTTCTTATATCAAGGTTGTAAAATAAATAAAATTGTATGCTTCAGAGTGCAAGTTTTTAATTCTCAAGTTCAGTAAAGTTTTTTCGGGTTTCCCGAAAGGGAAATCCCTCTCCTGTAAACATGTAAGTTACTGTTTTTATCTAAATTATGTTTCTGGATATTACCCTTGTTTTTACAGCTTTATGTTTATATATGTATTTATACTAGCTTGTGAATATTCTAAAAATCAGTCTTAGTCAATGGTTCTCTTTCCAGCCTCTTAAAAATTTTGATGGATTAACCTATAAATTTCTAGGAGATACCGGTTAAAGCTAAACCCAACAAATTATCACAAGGGTGATCAAATAGGTATATATATTTAATTGTGGCCAGGGTGAGGTTAAAGAAAAAAGTGGTAAGAAAAGATTTTACTTCTTTAAAAAGCTAGAAAGAAGAGATGAACATTGGAAAAAAAAAAGTATATAAGGGGTAATAATTCTCAGTTCATAATTTTTGATAAGCAACACAATACCATGTCTACAGATTATTGAGGGAGAATACTGAGTAGGATTTTACAACATAAGACTTACACAAAAAATATTTTTACCGCAGAATTTTACCTTATTTACCGTCGGTAATTTTTTACGTGCATTTTCTACGTAAATCTTATTATTTTTATCACTTTATTATTGGTATATTTTACTTATATATATATATATATATATACACACACACACACATACAAAGGTAAAATATACAAAAGATATATGTATATATATATATATATATATATATATATACACACATATATCTACCTATCTACCCATGATCTGGAGTCACAACTCACGGACTACTATGATTATCTACAAGTATTTGGCCGAAAGAAAAGTATACAACTGTTTATGAACAAAGAAAAAATAGTAAATGAGCATATAGGAGGGGATTCCAGGAAATCTGTGGACGTCGACAGATCTACCTTGGGTCTACTGTGTAGAAGTCAGCTACGAATCTCAGAATCAGCTTGGACCAATACCTAGATCTGCACAAAAAGTGCAGACTGTAGTATCAGTACAACTGACCCCATGTACTGGTAAGTATCGAGCCTAACTTTAGCGAAGTAGTGATGATTCTAGGACACGACACCACTAACAACCTGAACAGTATAATCATACACGTAGCAATAATAGCAATCAAAGAAATAAGACAGGAAATATTGGGAGGGGACATGCTGAGGGGTTTAAAGTATAAGAAATCAGAAACAGTGATATAACCGGATAAGTCAAGATGCATTAAGCAGATAAATTAAGTAGAAACGGTAAAACAAATTGCACGACATCACCCTTCGTGCTTTTACTCTCGACCTCACCATATGCAATAATAAAATGGCACGACATGACCCTTTGTACTTTACACTCTTCCTCACTATAAACAATAAATAAATGGCACGGCATCACCCTTCGTGCTTTACACTCTTTTTCACAATATGAAATAAAGTAATGGCACGGCATCACCCTTCATGCTTCACACTCTTTCTTACCATATGAAATAATGCATTGTAAGACATCACTCTTTGTGCTTTACACTCTTCCTCACCAATCAAAGAATCAATAATAACGGATAGATAGAAATATCACAAGGAAATCAGTATTACATCAATGCTTAATATCACAATATAATTCTCAACCTTGAGCCAATATTCAACAATTACCCAATCTCAGTAAAACCCGATAGAAGTTACCCACGTGACAAATGGCTACGCTAAGCATGGACAACATGATTAAAGACTACAACAATTGCAATAATAGAACTCACTCTCATGATATGACTCGATAACATCACATAGGTGCTCATCACATCACCTATGCATTGTACTCAACAACTAAAACATGTAGCAAATAAGCACATAATACCTAATCCCTCAAGAAAAAGTTAGACACGACACTTACCTCGATCCGCCGGCCACTCACTGCTCAAGTACTGATTTTCCTGTAGAATTCACCTACAACCCATTCGTATCTAGTCATAATTATCTTAATACCATCAATTATCTGTCACGACCCAAAATACTAACTCAGGTCGTGATGGCGCCCAACACCGGGGTTAGGCAAGCCCACACTCAGATTACTAAGGATTTTTCCCATAATTGATTAAACATCCCAACACGTACCAAGTTTTAAAGTTCAAAACATTAAATGAAAAAGATAGTAAGCCATTTTTAACCAAAGTCAGTCATAAAGAACCGTGAGCCAATATATATATACAGACCCGCAAGCCATAATAAACACTACATGTGTGCTAGGAACTAGTGTCACAAGTCCTATGGGCATACTAATAGAATATACAAAAGATATAATATACAGTCCCACCGTCTGAAAAAAACAGACGGGAAATAAGCAAAAGAAAACTCCATGCTGCTGCCGAGGATCCTCAGGAGTAGCAACTCACCATGAAGTCAGGCCCAACTATGATCAAAAGCGAGCTCCGGTCTGATAACCAGATGCACCAGCCTCAGAACCTGTACAATTAAGTACAGAAGCGTAGCATGAGTACATAAACAAATATGCACCCAGTGAGTATCCCGCCTAACCTCGAATAAGTAGTGACGAGAGGTCGACTTGACACTCACTAAGGTCCAACAAAATGATTAAGCATGATATAATATCGGTAACAGATATACGAGGAGGATAAAAGCAGTAAACATTTAAAAATGACAGTAGTTCAAATAAATACTGGAAGTAAATGTACAATTTCTACTTCATTATTCTTTTCTTTCTTTTAAAAGTTTATCTGACCACTCAAAATCCATAAAAGAATCATTAACAATTCAGCATGCGCATAAAGGATAAGGACAAATGGCCTGAGCCATCATAACAATCATATTTGTGCACTGCCGAGGGTTGAACGGCCCTAACCATAATATATCTTTCAATCTCGCCGTGGCGTATGGCCCGCTCCCATGAGAGCGGGGAAATAACACTCTACTCGCGGAATGTAAATTGCGAAGTGGTCACATGCACATACAATCCACACATTTATTTTTTATAAATTACTTTTCGTGAACAATTCCTTAAAATTACTTAAATTCCATGATCTCAGGGAAACAAGCCGCATGTAACATAAATTCACTAAGCATATAGTTCATTTCAAGGAAAACATAAGGCATGGTATAGGCCTAACTACCCGGACATAACAATAATAGTCGCTACGTACGGACTCTCATCACTTTGCTCGTACGTAGCCCCCACAAACATTAACACATAGTCATTTGGAGAACCTAGGGGGACAGTTCCCTCTTACAAGGTTAGAAAGGAGACTCACCTCGTGTCGAATCTACTCCCCAGACCAAGAACACGCCCAAAACTCCGAACTCTACACCCGAGGACTCGAAACTAGCCAAATGTTATACAAATACATCAATTTATGCTCAAAGTATGGAAATTCTCCTACCTATTTAGTAAATTCATCATTGTTGAAGAAATCCCAAAATCCAACCCCGGGCCCGCATGCTCAGATTCTAAAAATTATCGAAGGAAACACTCACCCATAGCCTAAGGATCATTAATATACGATTCTTGTATGATTTCATAGCCAATTCACGAGTAATTTTCTAAATTCTCGAAGGCCCTAGGGTACTACCCAAATTTCTAAATTTTTTCACTAATTAAGTAATTAAATTCTACTAAGAATGTATGCATTAACTAACTTTAGGATAAAATTTACTTACCTTTCAGTGGTTGGGTCGTGGAGCCCTTTTCCCAAGCTCTCAAAAAGTTCTAATGGAGGAAGAAATGAAGAAACAATGAAGAATCCCATATTTTAAAGAAACACACTGCCTGCCAGTGGTTCCGCACCTGCGGCTCAAGGACCGCACCTGCGGTCTCGCACTTGCGAGAAAAGGCTCGCACCTGCGGAAATGGACGAGGAAGCCTGGGTCCGCACCGGCAGAGTGGAGACCGCACCTCCGGCTCCGCTCCTGCGGAACTCTATCCGCACCTGCGAGAAATGGGCTGCCCACTGGGGGTTGCACCTGCGAGGCTGGGACCGCAGGAGTGGTCCCGCACCTGAGACTGGGCAACCGCACCTGCGGTCACACCAGAACAGGTGCACCAGCAGCTATTTCAGTTGGTTTTTGGCCTCGTGTGGTGTTCGGGAGGCACCTAGGCCCAACCGAGCCCCCGTCGAGATATACCAACAAGTCCCAAATCATATTACGGACTCGCTCGAGACTTCAGAGACCCAAAACAACGCTAAAACTCAAAATCACACCTCAAAACCCCTAGAAACAAACTTAGGAACTTTATGTTTTCATGACTTCGCTAACAACGCGCCGAACCGACCTATACTACTCAGAATGACACCAAAGTTAGCACGCAAGTCATAAATGACATAACAGAACTATTCCCGATCTCGGAATTCCGTTCGGACCTCGATAACTCAAAAACACGTCCCAAACCACAATAGGAACCTAAGGAACTCTTATTTCAATATTGGGCGCCAAAACGCTCCCGGGTTATCCAAAACCCATTTTGAATATACGCCCAAGTCCGAAATCATCATATGAAGCTACCGGAACTGTCGAAACTCGATTCCGAGGTCATTTACCCAAAATGTTGGCCGAAGTCAAACTTAGCCTTAAAGGCCAACCTGAAGAAACCATGTGTTCCAATATTGCTCTAAACACTTCGGAAACCCGGACCACCCGCCCCCGCAACTCATAAATCACAATAAGCCGCAATGAGAAGTTTCATTTAGGGGAATGGGGTTCGACAATGCAAAATGACCGGTCGGGTCGTTACATTCTCCACCTCTTAAAAAAATGTTCATCCTCGAATGGGTCTACAATCATACCTGAAGTGCTGATAAACGCGGAGGTAAGGCCAGCTCATAAGCAACCTCCCCAACTCGCCTCAACACCCCGAAGGGACCTATAAATCTCGAGCTTAGCTTGCCCTTCTTCCCAAACCTTATAATACCCTTCATCGGCGAGACTTTCAATAGGACCTTATCTCCCTCCATAAATGATACATCATGCGCCCTTTGATCCACGTAACCCTTCTGTCTGGACTGGGCTGTGTGGATCCTCTCCTGAATCAACTTCACTTTCTCCAAAGCATCCCTCACTAGGTTGGTGCCATATAACTTAGCCTTGCCAGGCTCAAACCACCCGATAGGAGAACGACATCGCCGACCATACAAACCTCAAATGGTGCCATCCCAATGCTGGACTGGTAACTATTATTGTAAGAAAACTCAGCCAAAGGCAAGAACTGGTCCCACTGACCTCCGAAATCAATCACATATGCCCTGAGCATGTCCTCCAATATCTGAACTGTACGCTTCGACTGACCATCAGTCTGAGGGTGAAATGTTGTGCTGACATCTATCTGGGTACCCATCTCACTATGCAACGCTCTCCAGAAGTGCGAGGTGAACTGAGGACCTCGATCTGATATAATGGACACCGGCACACCGTGCAACTGAACTATCTCCCGAATGTAGATCTGTGCCAACCTCTCAGAAGTATATGTAGTAGCCACTGTAATAAAATGCGCAGATTTTGTCAATCTATCCACAATGACCCAAACCGTGTCAACCTTTCGCAAAGTCCGAGGCAACCCAACCACGAAGTCCATAGTGTTGCGTTCCCACTTCCATTCTGGAATGGGCATCCGTTGAAGTAGGCGTCCTGGTCTCTGGTGCTCATACTTAACCTGCTGGCAATTAAGACACCTAGCCACATACTCCACAATATCCTTCTTCATCCACCTCCACCAGTAATGCTTCTTCAAATCACGATACATTTTCATAGCACCAAGATGGACAGAATACCGAGAACTGTATGCGTCCTCTAGAATCCTCCCTCTCATATCATCAACATTAGGAACACATAAACGGCCCTGAAGTCTTAGAACACCATCCTCACTAATAGTAACCTCCTTGGAACAAGCCTGTACCACTGTCTCCCGAAGCTCTGCCAAGCACGGAACATCAAACTGTCGAGCCTTAATTTCACCCAATAACGAAGACTGCGCAACCACATGTGCTAGAACTCGACGAGGCTCCGAAAGGTATAACCCTACCAGGCGATTAGCCAAGGACTGAATGTCCAAGGCTAGATGTCTCTCCTCTACTGCAATGCAAGCCAAAATATCCATACTCTCTGCCTTCCTGCTCAAGGCATCTACTACCACGTTTGCCTTTCCCGGATGATAAAGAATGGTGATATCATAATCCTTCAACAACTCAATCCATCTGCGCTGCCTCAAATTGAGATACCTCTGCTTGAACAAGTGTTGCAAGCTGCGGCGGTCTGTATAAACCTCACAGGACACCCCATACAAGTAGTGCCTTCAAATCATAAGAGCATGCACAATCGCCGCCAACTCTAAATCGTGCACAGGGTAATTCTTATCATGAATCTTCAGTTGGCATGAAGCATAAGCAATAACTCTCCCTTCCTGCATCAACACACATCCCAAACCAAGGCGTGAAGCATCGCAATACATTGTGTACATCCCCGAACCGGAAGTTAATACCAAAACTGGTGTTGAGGTTAATGTTGTCTTGAGCTTCTGAAAGCTCGCCTCACACTCGGCGGACCATCTGAACAGGGCATTCTTCTGAGTCAATCTAGACAATGGATCTGCAATAGAAGAGAAACCTTCCACAAATCGGCGATAATAGCCTGCTAGGCCCAAAAAGCTCCTGACCTATGTAGCTGAAGTAGGACGCGACAAACTCTTAACCGCCTCAACCTTCTAAGGATCAACCTTGATACCCTCTCCGGATACCACATGCCACAATAATGCTACGGAATCCAACCAGAACTCACACTTGGAGAACTTAGCTTATAGCTTCTATTCTCGCAAAGTCTGGAGCACAACTCTCAAATGTTGCTCGTGCTCCCCCAGGCTATGTGAGTAAATCAAAATGTCATCAATGAAGACAATGACAAAGGAATCAATATACGGCCTGAACACCCTATTCAACAAGTCCATGAATGCTGCTGGGGCATTAGTCAAGCCAAAGGACATTAGCAGGAACTCGTAATGGCCATACCTCGTGTGAAAAGCTGTCTTCGGAACATATGAGGCCCGAATCCTCAACTGATGACATCCCGATATCAAATCGATCTTAGAAAACACCCTAGCACCCTGCAACTGGTCAAACAAATAATCGATGTGCGGCAAATGATACTTTTTCTTAATGGTGACCTTGTTCAACTGGCGGTAATCAATACACATCCGCATGGACCCACCCTTCTTCTTCACGAATAGAACTGAAGCACCCCACGGTGATACACCCGGTCTGATAAACCCCTTAGTCAACAACTCCTCAAGCTTCTCCTTCAACTCCTTCAACTCTTTCGGAGCCATACAGTACGGAGGAATAGATATAGGTTGGGTGCCTGGATCTAAATCAATGCAGAAATCAATATCACGATGCGGAGGCATGTCCGGAAGGTTCGAAGGAAATACATCAGCAAACTCTCAAACAACTGGCACTGAATCAATCGTCAGAGACTCGGTGGGGGTGTCCGGCACATAAGCGAGGTAGGCTAGATAACCCTTCTCGACCATATGTCGAGGCTTCAGGAATGAAATAACGCGGCTGGCTGCAATAACTGAGGAACCTCTCCACTCCAGCCTAGGCGACTCTGGCATGGCTAAAGTAACTGTCTTGGCATGGAAATCTAGCACGAAATGATAAGGAGATAGCCAATACATGCCTAAAATAATCTCGAAATCAACCATGTCGAGCAATAAGAGATTCGCTCGAGTCTCGAACCCGCAGAATGTAACCATACAAGACCGGTAAACCCGGTCTACCACCACAAAATTACCCACAGGAGTGGACACACATATAGGACAACCCAAAGACTCACGAGGGACATCAAGAAAGTGAGCAAATAAGACCGAAACATAGGAATAAGTGGATCCTGGATCAAATAACACCGGTGCCTCTCTACCACATACTGTAATAATATATGTGATCACGGCGTCTGAGGCCACTGCATCTGATCTGGCCAAAATAGCATAGAATCTAGTTGGGGCACCGGAAGACTGAGCCCCGCCGGAATGAACAGGAGCTGGCTGACCTCCCCCTGACTGTCCTCCACCTCTAGGACGACCCCTGTCGACCTGTCCCCCACCTCGAGGTGGCCTGACAGCTGACACCGGACCCATAGGCTAACAATCCTACTGCACTGCTTTGCCCCGAAACCTACGACAATGCCTCTTCATATGACCTGGATCCACACACTCATAACAACCTCCGGATATCATAGCATGCTGCCCCGAAGAGGAACCCTGAATGGCTGGAGAGCGATGTGTACTCTCTGGCATAGCACTGAAGTAGGAACTGGGGAATCTCGGATAAATGAAATAACCATTAGGTGAACTCTGAATGGCTGGAGGGCTGTAGGAACGCTCTGGCATGGCGCTGAAATGAGCCCTCGCTGGAACACCTCGGGGAGGTGGTGGGGGTGTTAAATATGGAGGCCTGCTTGGCTGACCTCTACCGAACTGACCTCTTCCCCTACTTGGGCACCTCTGAAATCTCCGAAGAATCTAGCCCTCTTGTCCTACTGCCCCTGCTCCCTGCTCCTCAACCGATACCCCTCGATCCTACTAGCAATCTCTACCACGAGCTGATAAGGAGTACCCATCTCCACCTCTCGGGCCATGGTGGCCCTAATACCTGAATGAAACCCAGCCACAAATCTTCGCACCCTCTCGGCATCAGTAGGTAGTATCATGAGTGCGTGGCGAGACAACTCTGAGAATCTAGCCTCATAATCTGTCACTGATATGTGTCCTTGCTCTAGCTGGTCGAACTGATATCGCAGATTTTCCCTCTCAGAGGGTGGGATATTCCTTTCTAGAAACATCTGAGTGAACTGCTCTCAAGTGATAGGAGGAGAATCTGCTGGCCTGCTAAGAATATAGGACTGCCACCATCTGCGAGCTTTGCCCTCTAACTGGAAGGTAGTGAAGTCCACTCCATGGGACTCTAATATCCTCATATTGTGCAGCCTGTCCTTGCACCTGTCAAACAAAATCTTAGGAATCCTCGACTCGCTCACCCCCGAAGACTAGAGGGTGAAATCGATTCCATCTATCCAACAACTTCTACGGATCACCCTCTGCAGCTGGTCTACGCTCAGGTGCTGCTGCTACAGGCTGGACCCCTCCCCCCCCCCTCCCCACGGGCACTGTACCCGGGGTTTGATGTAATGTTGTTGCCTGACCTGCAGCCTGGGCGGTAGGAGTCTGCCCCCCCTCCTCCCGCCTGAGATGTAGCAGGATATGCTGGAAATAAACCAGCCTGGGACATGGTGTCCATAAACCGCATCATACGGCCCATGATCTCCTCGAAGCCTGGCGCCGTCATAAAGTCCACTGGAGCAGGACCTGCTGGGGCACCTCACCCTGCTCTTCTATAGTAGGATCCTCTGGTGGTGGTATAACTGGAATAGCTCGGGGATGACCTCGTCCCCTACCTCGGGCCGGTGCCCTCCCCCGACCTCTGCCACGGCCTCAAACAACAGGGGTAGCGGCCCTTCCCGGGTCTGGAACATCGGATGCACGCGTCCTCACCATCTGTGAGAGAATAGAAGAATGAGATTTAGTAAACCCTTGACTGCACGATAGAATAAAATAAGGAGAGGTTTCCCTAACACCCTATGGCCTCCCGAAGATAAGTACAGACGTCTCTATACCGATCCGCAAGACTCTACTAGGTTTGCCCGTGACTTGTGAGACCTACGTGAACCTAGAGCTCTGATACAATGTTGTCACGACCCAAAATACTAACTCAGGTCGTGATGGTGCCCAACACCGGGTTAGGCAAGACCACACTCAAATTACTAAAGATTTTTCCCATAATTGATTAAACATCCCAACACGTGCGAACTTTTAATGTACAAAACATTAATTGAAAAAAATAGTAAGCCATTTTTAACCAAAGGCAGTCATAAAGAGGCGTGAGCCAATATATATATACAGAATATACAAAAGATATAATATACAGTCCCACTGTCTGAAAGAAATAGACGGGAAATAAGCAAAAGAAAACTCCATGGTGCTGCCAAGGATCGTCAGGAGTAGCATCTCACCGTGAAGTCAGGTCCAACTATGATCAAAAGCGAGCTCCAGTCTGATAACCAGATGCACCAGCCTCAGGACCTGTACAATTAAGTACAGAAGCATAGCATGAGTTCATAAACAAATATGTACCCAGTGAGTATCCCGCCTAACCTCGAAGAAGTAGTGACGAGAGGTCGACTTGACACTCACTAAGGTCCAACAGAATGATTAAGCAGGATATAATATCAGTAACAGACATACGAGAAGGATAAAAGCAGTAAACATTTAAAAATGACAGTAGTTCAAATAAATACTGGAAGTAAATGTAAAATTTCTACTTCATTATTCTTTTCTTTCCTTTAAAAATATATCTGACCACTCAAAATCCATAAAAGAATCATTAACAATTCAGCATGCGCATACATGATAAGGACAACCGGCCTGAGCCATCATAATGATCATATTTTGCACTGCTGAGGGTCGAACCGCCCGAACCATAATATATCTTTCAATCTCGCCGTGGCGTACGGACCGCTCCCATGAGAGTGGGGAAATAACACTCCGCTCGGGGTATGTAAATTGCGAAGCGGTCATATGCACACACAATCCACACATATATTCTTTATAATTTACTATTCATGAACAATTCCTTAAAATTACTTATATTCCATGATATCAGGGAAACAAGCCGCATGTAACATAAATTCACTAAGCATATAGTTCATTTCAAAGAAAAAAGAAAGCATGGTGTAGGCCTAACTACCGGACATAACAATAACAGTCGCTACGTACGGACTCTCATCACTTTGCGCGTACGTAGTCTCCACAAACATTAGCACTTAGTCATTTAGAGAACCTAAAGGGACATTTCACTCTTACAAGGTTAGAAAGGAGACTCATCTCGTGTCAAATCTACTCCCCGGACAAAGAATGGGCCCGAAACACCGAGCTCTACACCCAAGGACTCGAAACTAGCCAAATATTATACAAATACATCAATTTACGCTCAAAGTATGGAAATTCTCCTACCTATTTAGTAAATTCATCATTCTTGAAGAAATCCCAAAATCCACCCCCGGGCCCGCATGCTCGGATTCCAAAAATTCTCGAAGGAAACACTCACCCATAGCCTAAGGATCATTACAATTCTTGTATCATTTCATAGCCAATTCACGTGTAATTTTCTAAATTCTCGAAGGCCCTAGATTACTACCCAAATTCCTGAATATTTTCACTAATTAAGTAATTAAATTCTACTAAGAATGTATGCATTAACTAACTTTAGGATAGAATTTACTTACCTTTCAGTGGTTGGGTCGTGGAGCCCTTTTCCTAAGCTCTCAAAGTGTTATAATGGAGGAAGAAATGAAGAAACAATGAAGAATCTCATATTTTAAAGAAACACACTGCCTGATAGTGGTTCCGCACATGCGGCTCAAGGACCGCACATGTGGTCTCGCACCTGCGAGCAAAGGCTCGCACCTACGGAAATGGACGAGGAAGCCTGGGCCAGCACCTGCGGAGAGGAGACCGCATCCGCGTCTCCGCTCCTGCGGAACTTTATCCGCACCTGCGAGAAATGACTTGCCCATTGGGGGTCGCACCTACCAGGCTGAGACCGCAGGAGCGATCCCTCACCTGCGACTGGGCAACCGCACCTGCGGTCACACTAGACCAGGTGCACCAGCAGCTATTTTAGCTGAACTGCTGAATAAGTGCGGATATCTGAACTGCCGAATAAGTACGGATATCTACTCTGCATGCCCTCCTTGGACTCCCAGGTTGCCTACTCAACTGGTTGGCCCTTCCACTGGACCTTTACGGCAGAAACTCTCTTGGACCTCAACTGGAAATCATGTCTATCAATAATAGCAATTGGCTCCTCCTCGTAGCCCAACCTCTCATCCAACTGAATAGTGTTGAAATCAACCACGTGAGAGAAGTCGGCGTGGTACCTCCGGAGCATGGATACATGAAAAACTGGATGAAATTCTCATAAACTGGGAGGTAAGGCCAACTCATAAGCAACCTTCCCAACTCGCCTCAACACGCCGAAGGGACCTATAAACCTCGAGCTTAGCTTGCCCTTCTTCACAAACCTCATAATACCCTTCATTGGCAAGACTTCCAACAGGACCTTATCTCCTTCCATAAATGATACATCACGCGCCCTTTGATCCGCGTAACTCTTTTGTCTGGACTGGNATAGGAGAACGACATCGCCGACCATACAAAGCCTCAAATGGTGCCATCTCAATGCTGGACTGATAACTATTATTGTAAGCAAACTCAGCCAAAGGCAAGAACTGGTCCCACTAACCTCCGAAGTCAATCACACATGCCCTGAGCATGTCCTCTAATATCTGAACTGTACGCTCCGACTGACCATCAGTCTAAGGGTGAAATGTTCTGCTGAGATCTATTTGGGTACCCATCTCACTATGCAACGCTCTCTAGAAGTGCGAGGTGAACTGAGGACCTCGATCTGATATAATGGACACAAGCACACCGTGCAACTGGACTATCTCCCGAATGTAGATCTAAGCCAACCTCTCAGAAGTATATGTAGTAGCCACTGGAATGAAATGCGCCGATTTGGTCAATCTATCCACAATGACCCAAACCGCGTCAACCTTCCAAAAAGTCTGAGGCAACCCAACCACGAAGACCATAGTGATGCGTTCCCACTTCCATTCTGGAATGGGCATCCGCTGAAGTAGGCCTCCTGGCCTCCGGTGCTCATATTTAACCTGCTGGCAATTAAGACACCTAGCCACACACTCCACAATGTCCTTCTTCATCCGCCTCCACCAGTAATGCTGCTTCAAATCACGATACATTTTCATAGCACCAAGACGGACAGAATATTGAGAACTGTGTGCCTCCTCTAGAATCCTCTCTCATGCCGTCGACATTAGGACCACATAAACGGCCCTGAAGTCTTAGAACAACATCCTCGCCAATAGTAACCTCCTTGGTCCCACCCTGTACCATTGTCTCCCGAAGCTCTGCCAAGCACGGATCATCAAACTGCTCAGCCTTAATTTCACCCAATAATGAAGACTGTGCAGCCACATTTTCTAGGACTCGACGAGTCTCCAAAATGTCTAACCATACAAGACGATTAGCCAAGGACTGAATGTCCAAGTCTAGATGTCTCTCCTCTGCTGCAATGCAATCCAAACTACCCATACACTCTGCCTTCCTGCTCAAGGCATCTGCTACCATGTTTGCCTTGCCCGAATGATAAAGAATGGTGATATCATAATCCTTCAACAACTCAAGCCATCTGCGCTGCCTCAAATTGAGATCCCTCTGCTTGAACAATTGCTGCTAGCTACGGTGGTCTGTATATACCTCACAGGACACCCCATACAAGTAGTTCCTCCAAATCTTAAGAGCATGCACAATCGCCGCCAACTCTAAATCGTGTACAGGGTAATTCTTCTCATGAAACTTCAGCTGGCGTGAAGCATAAGCAATAAATCTCCCTTCCTGCACAACACACATCCCAAACCAACGCGTGAAGTGTCGCAATGAATTATGTACATGCCCGAACCGGAAGTTAATACCAAAACTGGTGCTGAGGTCAATGTTGTCTTTAGCTTCTGAAAGCTTGCCTCGGACTCGTCGGACCATCTGAATGGGGCATTCTTCTGACTCAATCTAGTCAATGGAGTTGCAATGGAAGAGAACCCCTCCACAAATTGGCGATAATAGCCTGATAGGCCCAAAAAACTCCTGAACTTTGTAGCTGAAGTAGGACGCGACCAACTCTGAACTGCCTCAACCTTCTGAGGATCAACCTTGATACCCTTTCCGAATACCACATGCCCCAAGAATTCTACGGAATCCAACCAGAACTCACACTTGGAGAAATTAGCATATAGCTTCTGTTCTCGCAAAGTCTGGAGCACAACTCTCAAATGTTTCTCGTTCTCCCCAAGGCTACGTGAGTAAATCAGTATGTCATCAATGAAGACAATGACAAAGGAATCAATATACGGCATGAACACCCTATTCATCAAGTCCATGAATGCTGCTGGGGTATTAGTCAATCCAAAGGATATTACCAGGAACTCGTAGTGGCCATACCTCATGCTAAAAGCTGTCTTCGGAACATCTGAGGCCCGAATCCTCAACTGATGATATCCCGATCTCAAATAGATCTTAGAAAACACCCTAGCACCCTGCAACTAGTCAAACAAATCATCGATGCGCGGCAAAGGATACGTGTTCTTAATGGTGACCTTGTTCAACTGGCGGTAATCAATACACATCCGCATGGACCCATCCTTCTTCTTCACGAATAGAACTGGAGCACCCCACGACGATACACTCGGTCTGATGAACCCCTTAGTTAACAACTACTCAAGCTGCTCCTTCAACTCCTTCAACTCTTTCGGAGCCATACGGTACGGAGGAATAGATATAGGCTAGGTGTATGGAGCTAAATCAATGCATAAATCAATATCACGATCCGGAGGCATGCTCGGAAGGTCCGAAGGAAATACATCAGCAAACTCTCAAACAACCAGCACTGAATCAATCATCGCAGAATCAGCGGTGGTGTCCCGCACATAAGCGAGGTAGTCCAGACAACCCTTCTCGACCATATGTCGAGCCTTCAGGAATGAAATAACCCGGCTGGCTGCACTAACTGAGGAACCTTTCCACTCTAGCCTAGGCGACTCTGGCATGGCTAAAGTAACTTTCTTGGCATGGAAATATAGCATGGCATAATAAGGAGATAGCCAATCCATGCCTAAAATAATCTCGAAATCAACCATGTCGAGCAATAAGAGATCCGCTCGAGTATCGAACCCGCAGAATGTAACCAGACAGGACCAGTAAACCCGGTCTACCACCACAGAATCACCCACAGGAGTGGACACACAATAGGAGATCCCAAGGACTCATGAGGGACATCCAGAAAATGAGCAAATAAGACTGAAACATAGGAATAAGTGGATCCTGGATCAAATAACAACGAAGCCTCTCTTCCACATACTGTAATAATACCTGTGATCACGGTGTCTGAGGCCACTGCATCTGATCTGGTCAGAATAGCATAGAATCTAGTTGGGGCACCGGAAGACTGAGCCCCGCCAGAATGAATAGGAGCTGGCTGACCTCCCCCTGACTGTCCTCCACCTCTAGGACGACCCCTGCCGACCTGTCCCCCACCTCGAGGTGGCCTGACGGCTGGCGCCGGACCCATAGGCTAGCAATGTTGTTGCACTGCTTTGCCCCGAAACCTAGGACAATGCTTCTTCATATGACCTGGATCCCCACACTCATAACAACCTCCGTGTATCATAGCCTTTTGTCCCGAAGAGGAACCCTAAATTGCCGGAGAGCGATGTGTACTCTCTAGCATAGCACTGAAGTAGGGACTGGGGAATCTCGGATAACTGGAATAACCACTGGGTGAACTCTGAATGGCTGGAGGGCGGTGGGAACGCTCTGGCATGGCGCTGAAATGAGCCCTCACTGGAACACCTCGGGGAGGTAGTGGGGGTGCTGAATATGGAGGCCTGTTGTGCTGACCTCTACCGAACTGACCTCTGCCCTTACCTGGGGAACCTCTGAAATCCCCCGAAAATCTGGCTCTCTTGTCCTGCTGACCCTGCTCTCTGCCTCTCGATCGATAGCCCTCAATCCGATGAGCTATCTCGACCACCAGCTGATAGGGAGTCTCCATATCCACCTCTCGGGCCATGTTGGCCCTAATACAGGAGTGCAGCCCTGCCACAAATCTTCGCACTCTCTCGGCATCAGTAGGTAATATCATATGTGTGTGGTGACACAACTCTGAGAATCTAGCCTAATCATCTGTCACTGACATCTGTCCCTACTCCAGCTGCTCGAACTGATATCGCAACTCTTCCCTCTCAGAGGGTGGGATATACCTGTCTAGAAACATCTGAGTGAACTGCTCCCAAGTGATAGGAGGAGAATCTGTTGGCCTGCTGAGAATATAGGACTGCCACCATCTGCGAGCTCTGCCCTCTAATTGGAAGGTAGTGAAATCCACTCCATGGGACTCTAATATCTTCATATTGTGCAACCTGTCCCTGCACCTGTAAACAAAATCCTGGGCATCCTCACCTCGCTCACCCCCGAATACTGGAGGGCTCAATCGAGTCAATCTATCCAATAACTTCTGCGGATCGCCGTCCGCAGTTGTCTAGGTTCAGGTGCTGCTGCTACAGGATGGACCCCAACCACGGGCAGTGTACCCGGGGTATGATTTAATGCTGCTGCCTGACCTGCAGCCTGAGCGGTAGGAGTCTAGGCCCCTGCTCCCATGAGAGTGGGGAAATAACACTCCGCCCGTGGAATGTAAATTGCGAAGCGGTCACATGCACACACAATCCACACAATTATTCTTAAATTCCATGATCTCAGGGAAACAAGCCGCATGTAACATAAATTCACTAAGCATATAGTTCATTTCAAGGAAAACATAAGGCATGGTGTAGGCCTAACTACCCTGACATAACATAATAATCGATGCGTACGGACTCTCATTACTTTGCGCGTACGTAGCCCCCACAAACATTAGCACATAGTCATTTAGAGAACCTAGAGGGACAGTTCCCTCTTACAAGGTTAAAAAGGAGACTCACCTCGTGTCGAATCTACTCCCCAGATCAAGAACGCGCCCGAAACTCCGATCCCTACACCCAGGACTCGAAACTAGCCAAATGTTATACAAATACATCAATTTATTCTCAGAGTATGAAAATTCTCCTACCTATTTAGTAAATTCATCATTCTTGAAGAAATCCCAAAATCCAACCCCGGGCCCGCATGCTCGGATTCCAAAAATTCTCGAAGGAAACATTCACCCATAGCCTAAGGATCATTAATATACGATTGTTGTATGATTTCATAGCCAATTCACTTTCTACATTCTCGAAGTCCGTTACTACCCAAATTCCTAAATTTTTTAACTAATTAAGTAGTTAAATTCTACTAAGAATGCGTGCATTAACTAATTTTAGGATAGAATTTACTTACCTTTCAGTGGTTGGTTCGTGGAGCCCTTTTCCCAATCTCTCAAAGTGTTCTAATGGAGGAAGAAATGAAGAAACAATGAAGAATCCCGTATTTTAAGGAAACAAACTGCCTGACAGTGGTTCTGCACCTGCGGCTCAAGGACCGCACCTGCGAGCGAAAATGGACGAGGAAGCCTGGGCCCGCACCTGTGGAGAGAAGACCGCACCCACGGCTCCGCTCCTGCGGAACTTTGTCCTCACCTGCGAGAATGGGTTGCCCACTGGGGGTCGCACCTGCGACTGGGTAACCGCACCTGCGGTCACACCAGAACGGTGCACCAGCAGCTATTTCAGCTGGTTTTTGGCCTCGTGTGGTGTTTGGGAGGCACCTGGGCCCACCCGAGCCCCCTTCCAAATATATCAATAACTCCCAAATCATAATACAGACTCACTCGAGCTTTCAGAACACCCAAAACAACGCTAAAACTCAAAATCACACCTCAAAACCCCTAGAACCAAACTTAGGAACTTTAAGTTTTCTTGACTTCGCTAACAACGCGCCGAACTGACCTATATTACTCGGAATGACACCAAAGTTTGCAGGAAAGTCATAAATGACATAACGGAACTCTTCCCGGTCTCGGAATTCTATTCGGACCTCGATAACTCAAAACACGTCCCAAACCACAATAGGAACCTAAGGAACTCTTATTTCAATATTGGGCGCTGAAACGCTCCCGGGTCATCCAAAACCCATTCCGAACATACGCCCAAGTCTGAAATCATCATACAAAGCTACCGGAACAGTCGAAACTCGATTCTGAGGTCATTGACCCAAAATGTTGACCGAAGTCAAACTTGGCCTTAAAGGCCAACTTGAAGGAACCAAGTGTTCCAATATTGCTCTAAACACTTCTTAAACCCAGACCACCCGCCCCCGCAAGTCATAAATCACAATAAGCCGCAATGAAAAGTTTCTTTAGGGGAACAGGGTCCGACAATGCAAAACAACCGGTCGGGTCATTATATTATCGCTAAAGAGATCAATTTCAATGAAAAATTATAGAATTCCCAAAGTTTTCCCCAAAAAGTCAAAAACCGACCCCGGGCTCGCTTGATCAAAACTCGAAGTTCGTACCAAAATCCGTTTACCCATTCTCCCCCGAGCCCGAATAAATTATTAGTTCTGAAATTTGACCTCAAATCGATGTCTAAATCCCCAAATTTGTAAAATTCCCAATTCCCCTCAAATCCCTAATTTATACCCTTTAAGAACATGATTCAAGCCTAGGAATTCAATGAATGATGATGGAAATTGAAGAAAACAAATTAAGAAGTGCAAACCTATGATTTGGTGTTGAATTCCCTCTTCAAAAATCGCCCTAGGTCGAGTTCTAGTGAAAGAGATATGAAATTTTGAACAATTACCGTTTCTAAGTCTGTTTTAAAACACTAGACAGGTCTTCATCGCATTCGTGGAAGACCTGTCACGATCGCGATGCACAGCGGCCTAAGGGCTTCACGTTCGCGAGTCTATCTACGCGTTCGCGTAAGGAAGCTTCCACGGTGGCCTTCGCGTTCGTGACCCAATGGATGCGTTCGCGTAAAAGAGCATGACCCCTCCCCTAGGTCCCATATTCTTCATGTACGCGATAGATAGGTCGCGATCGTGAAGGATAACACCCCTGTTGCTCCGCGTTTGTGACCTAGTCTACGCGTTCGCGTAGAGGAAAACCACCCCTGCCCAATTTCCCCTTTGCGATCGCGTGAGTAGCTTCACGATCGCAAAGCGCAAGTCGACATCACACCATCAACAACAATTACACCAAAATTTCTAAGTCTCCAACTACCTGTGGCTTATCCAAAACTCACCCGAGCCCTCGGGGCTCCAAACCAAATATGAATACAAGTCTAAAAACATCATATGGACTCGCTCGTGCGATCAAATCGCCAAAATAATACCTAAAACTACGGATTTAGCACCAAAACCAATAAAATTCTCAAGAACACCTTAAAATTACTATTTTCTCAACCGAAGGTCAAAATCACATCAAATCAGATCTGATTCTTACCAAATTTCACAGACAAGGTACAAATATCATAACGGACCTATACCAGGCTCCGGAACCAAAATACGAGCCCGATACCAATAAGATTGAATATTAAGCAAATTCTTTAAACTCATTAATTTTCAGAAAATCAATTTTAGTCAAAAATCCATAGCTAGGGACATCAGAATTCGATTCCGAGCATTCGCCCAGGTGCTATATTTTACTACGGACCCACCAAGACCGTCAAAACACGGTACCGAGTCCATCTACTCGAAACGTTGACCGAAGTCAACTAAAAATCCTTTTTAAGACCAAAAAGCATTGTTTCCTCAATGTTTTCACATAAAGGCTTTCCGGAATTACACCCGGACTGTGCACGCAAATCAAGAAGAGTAAAAATAAGGTTTTTAGGTCTAACAAGCGCAGATAGAGTCCTAATACACAAAATAATCCCTTGGGTCATCACAATAATAGACTAGAATTAAGCAAAAGGAAATAGAGCAAGTAATAGCTCAACACACCGAGTAAACAACAGGGGATCTCCCGAGATACTGTCTCATAGTCCCAAAATAAATATGCAGGGAGAACTCCCGAGGTACCACCTCGTAATCTCAAAAGTAAATGTATAGGTAGAACTCCCGAGGTACCTCCTCGTATTCTTTAAAGTAAATGTGCATAAGGATCTCCCAGGATACAGTCCCGCAGTCCCAAAAATAAATACGCAGCTCAAACAAAATGATGATGATAGTTACAACAAGTGAATCTACAGTTTAGACTAAGTACAAGTCAAGAAAAGAAGCAGGAATTCACTAAGCATGCTGCAAAGAGTTAACATAAGCAATTAAGTCACGTAGACATGCTATTCTAAGCTAACAGGATAACGACACATGCCAGTATGCTCAATTAAGATGAAAAATATAAAAATCAGGTTTTGTAACAAATAGCCTGTGTACACACTCATCACCTCGCGTACACGGTGCTCACATATCATATCAGTACCAAATCCTAAGGGGATTTCCCCCACACAAGGTTAGGCAAGCCACTTACCTCGAACCAAACTTAATCAATCGGTAGAAATGTTTTTCCCATAAATATCCGACTCTGAATGGTCCAAATCTAGTCAAAATCAATTACATATAATAAATATATCTATAAGAAACTAATCTAATCAATGAAATCTAAGCTAAAGCAAGAAATTAGGAAATCTCCCCAAAAAGCCTCACCAGCCCACGTCTCGGAATCGGGTAAAAGTCACAAAATATGATCAGCCATTCACTCACGAGTCCAACCATACAAGAATTACTCGAATCCGACCTAGAATCGCCTTTCAAAACCCAAAATTTTAGTTGAAGAACTTCTTCCCATTTTCCCCAAATTTTCAAGCCCAAATCCGAAATTAAAGATGGAATTGATGATAGATTAGTGGGATATAACCAAAATTAAGTGTAGAATCATTACCCAATTGATGTCTCTGAAAATCCCTTAAAATATCGTCCAAATCCGAGCTCTCAAACTCAAGTGTTGATAAAATGGCCAAACCCTCGTTTTTGAAATGATATAATTTTCCCAGGCATTTCCTTCTTCGCAAACGCGAACGCGGCCACACCCTTGCGTTCGTGAAGCACAAATTTTCCTTCAGTCCAAAACCTTCTTTGCGAACGCGAGGGCCCACTCGCGAACGCAAACGCGGAAGCTTACATTGCCTGACTCTATGCAAACACGGTACTCTCATCGCGAACGCGTAGGCTAAATGCCTGGAGCTCCATCTGACCATTTCCTCTACGTGAACGCAATGACCAAGTCGCGAACGCATAGGCTACCTGATCCACATCTTCACAAATGCAGGAACCACATAACGAATGCAAAGAACTACCTCAGCGTGCCCCCCAGATACCTCACGCGAACGCAAGACCTCTCGCGCGAACAGGATGAAGGAAACCAGCAACTTTGACACCAGATTTTCTGCAATTCCAACAAGTCCAAAAATGATCCGTTAAGCATCCGAAATACACCCGAGGCTCCCGGGACCTCAACCAAACATACCAACCAGTGCTAATACACCATAAGAACTTAATCGAGCCCTCAAATCATATCAAACAAAGCTAAAAACATGTATCTCCCTCTAATTCAAGCCTAATGAACTTGAAACTTCCATTTTCTACAACTGATGCCGAAACCTATCAAACCACGTCCGATTGACCCCAAAATTTTTGCACACAAGTCATATTCAACATTACGAACCTACCCCAACTTCCAGAATAAAAATCCGACCCCGATATCAAAAAGTCCACTACCAGTCAGAATCTCCTAAAATTCGACTTTCGCCATTTCAAGCTTAAATAAGCTACAGACCTCTAAAACATAATTTAGACACGCCTTTAAGTCCAAATCATACAACGGAACAAAGAAAACCTATAAAACTCCATTTCGAAGTCGTCTTCACACAGTTTCTACTACAGTCAAAATCCTAAGACTTAAGATTCCGTTTAGGAACTGAGTGCCCCAAAACACTCTGAAACCACAACCAACACCTCCCAAAAATACACATAAGAAGAGAAAGATACGGGGGAAGTAGTAAACAGGGGATCGGGGCTATAACTCTCAAATCGACCGGATGGGTCGTTACAACTTTAATCATACTTGGCTTGGTTAATTGTTTAATTACGTATTTTAGAACTTATGTGCATTTTACCTTTTACCACTTTTAATGATGGCGTTTATGGATTTATAATTTAAATGGATCAGGTGTGTGGGAATCCGTTCTGTTTGGGTGTCAAAATCATGTCACACGTACGCGTACATAATTAATTGTAATGACCCGGTCGGTCGTTCCAAGAGTCTAGCCCCGTTTCCCCCATTTCAGCTTCATTTTATGTGGTTCAACTTCATTTATGAGTGTTGGTTTGGTTGGTTAGGGTTGAGAGTGGTCATGATGAGAATTGAGGCATTTGGTCTCTCAAGCTAGCCTAATAATTGAGAAAGTCAACTGAGAGTTGACTTATTGGTGAACGAACTCGGAATGCAGATTTTATGGCTCGGATGGTTTCTTTAGGTGATTTGAGACTTAGGATTGTGTTCGGAATTAAGTGGTAATGCCCGGTGTAGAATTAGGCTTGAATTGGCGAAAGTTAGTTTTTGGCGATTTCCTGTCGGCAGTGGAAAATAGGCTATCAGGGTCGGAACGGAATTCCGGAAGTAGGATCAGGTTTGTAATGTCAATTTTCATATGTCTGCAAAATTTCAAGTCAATTGGAGGTGTTTCGGTTGGTTTCGGCGTAGTTGGCCAAATTTTGAAGTTTCAAAGTTCATAGGCTTGAATTTGATGTAACTTTGGTGTTTTCGTGTTGTTTTTGGTGTTTCGAAGCCTCGACTAAGTTGGAATAATGATATGGGGTGTGTTGGTATGTTTGGTTGGGGCCCCGAGGGGCTCGGGATTGATTTCGGATGGTTGGCGGGGTTTTGAACTTGGAAAATTTGCAGAAAATAGCTGATGGTGTGAGTTTCTGGTATTGGCCGCACCTGCGGATGGGTAGCCGCAGGTGCGATGTCGCAGGTGCGACGGGCCATGCGCAGGTGTGAAAGAGTCTAGGCAGGAGAATTTTCGCAGGCGCGAAGTTATGGCCGCACCTGCGAAGCTGCAGGTGCAGAGGATTGGTCGCAGGTGCGAAATTGGTCAGTGGGACTTCCGCAGGTGCACACCTGGGACCGCAAGTGCGGGTCCACAGGTGCGACTAAGTGTCCGCAGGTGCCGAAATGCTGGCAGAACCAGTATAAAAAGGGCCTCCGTGAAAAATTCTCTCATTTCACCATTTTTGCATGCGGGAGGAGCTCTTTGAAGGCAATTTGAAGAAGGGAATTTGTGGTTCTTCAGTGAAGGTAAATTCTCGGGTTATTAACATCATTTCTATGCTATTTTGTTAGGATAGGCTTGTGAGTTTGAGGATTTAAGTTGGAAAAGGTTGGGAAGAAATGGTGGCGAATTGGAAATTCTTTTTTAGGTCTTGGGTAGGCAATTGTGATCCGATTGTGATGATTTTGGNGGGCTTGAGTTTGGCCGAATTTCGAGATTCTTGTATAATTTGATAGTTTTCGATTGGGTTGTGTTCCTTGGATATATATTAATGATATTAAACTGGTTTGGGCTAGATTCGAAGCAATCAGGAGCCACTTCGAGGGGAAAGAGCATAGCGGACTAGTGTTGTGGCCCGGTGGAGGTAAGTAATGGTTATAAATCTTGTCCTGAGGGTATGGAACCCCGGATTACATATTTCTCACTGATTTTAGAATGGCGCACATGTCGGACGATGAGTATGTGGCGCATACTGATTTTTGGATTGGACTAGGTCCTTTCCGCGGCAACTAATGAGTTGCATATTTTACTCAAAACCTTATGTTAAATTATGTTCTAAAGATTATTGAAATATTTGGGCTATAAGTCGTGTTTGGGGCCTCGTGTCGATCTGTTTAGACCCCTTGGGGGCTTTTTACTGTTGTTTTCCCTCACTATTTGTTGATGATTTCACATT
>ML436109.1:5567-32886 GCA_005239525.1 Nicotiana knightiana | reverse complement strand
TTCACTCAGCCACATTGTGCTTACTGTTTTCGAAACTCAGCCTGATTTACACTACTTTGAGATTTAAAATGATGTTTTGGGTCGAGTACCCTGTTTTACTGATTCGCCCGAGGGGCCTTTTGAGTGGTTCTGCTGAGTGATGGTGAGGTGCTAAGTGATATTAGCGCTTGGGATGAAGGAGAACCTCCGGAGTCTTTACACACCCCCAGTGAGCGCACCGAGTGCCGAGTGCCGAGCGTCGAGTGACGAGCGATTGGGAGGCATGAGTGACTGTGAGGTGCTGAGTGATTGTGAGGTGCTGAGTGACTGTGAGGCATGCCCGAGAGGCTGATTATGATATATGTTTATCCCGAGGGGCTACTTATGATTTTACTACTTTCATTCTGAACTTATGAAATACGTTTTGCCCGAGGGGCCTCTATATGATTCATTTCATTTTCTTACTAAATCCCTCGGTTTGAAGTTGTTAAAAATATGCTTTCTTCGAAGGACTTTTCTGAAGTTGGTTTTAAGGCATGATGATTTTGTATATCTATGTTTACACTATTGAAAAGTAAGGTTGTGTATATTGTGATTTAATGGTATTGATTTTTTGTGTTTCCTTGCCGCTTAGACTTGATTTATTTTCATTACTGTTGAGTTGGCGTACTCACATTACTCCCTGCACCCCTGTGAGAAGATTCATGTGCAGATACCGAGCATTAGGAATTTATTCCGCGCGGAGCCGGATTGCGGGATATAGAGGTAGCTGTTCAGCGTCCGCAACATCACTGTTTTCCCTTCTTGTTGTATCTAGCTTTTATTCAGAGGTCTTGTATTATAATAGTATATTTTGGCTTATTCTTCTAAATGCTCATGACATGTTGGCTCTGGGTTTTGGGGTTGGTGGTACTGTATAATTGGCCTACTTTATTTAGTAATCTCTGTATGTTTTATGAAATGCTTGAAACTCGATTGGGATTTTTTAATAAAAATTTTGAACATGCGGTAGTTGGCTAGCCTAGTTGCACGATAGGCGCCATCATGGCCGGTTTAGGATTTGAGGTCGTGACAGTTTGGTATCATAGCGCTAGGTTACATAAGACTCACTGGTCATGAGCAGGTTTAGTAGAGTCTTGCAGATCGGTACGGAGACGTCTGTACTTATCTTCGAGAGGCTGCGGAACCTTTAGGAAAATCTCACATTTTTAAAAAATTCTTGTCGTGCGAATCCATTGTATTCCAGCCAAGAGCGTAACTCTTGAATTCCTTCCATGTATTCGAACGCGCACGAGAGCGCTTGGTGTCAGTTGTGCATTGAGGGCTTGTGGTTTCCATGGATGAGATGTGATTTTGGCATGTTGGTAATGGGCCAGCCTGGAGGACTTGAGGCCAGATTCATTCTGTGGCTTGATTTCTGAGATTTTCGTTGGGTGGGCAAATGTATTTGGGGACTTATATGTCCATTTGTATTTTTATTGATGAGAATTGGTGACTAGATGCCTATGTGGTGGGTTTGATTTGATGGTTAGATGTGTTCAGACCGTGATTTGTGACAAAAGGGTTGGCTGGAAATGCGGTAAGATTTATCGAGTGTTTTATTTCTTTCTCGATTTGATATATGGCCTTGAGTTGTGAGTATGTTGGAAGACCTCACATGTTGTGTAGTTGTGGAGTGAAACGGATTTTTCTGTTGGGTTATGAGTTCCTGGTGATGTCTTTTGAGCTGATCATTTGCCCCAGTAATATTCATGTATTTGATTAATGGTGTATTCCAGCCGTATTAGCATTCCTTGCTATTGTATTCATTGATGGCGTACTGGAATATTTGCGTAGCTAGGAGTAGCATACTCAGTATCTGAGGATGGCATTATAAGGATTCAGGGAGGAAAGGCACTATGCCAATTCTCCGAGTGACTTTTGGCTCGGTTCAGTAGCATTCTTGGGACATATGGTATCCAGTAAGGGTATCCATGTGGTTAGACATGTGTGGGTAGAGCTTCCAGAAGCTCGAGATTTCTGTGACCACCGCTCCAGTGTTAGTTCTGCCATCAGCTTTGTTACATCCCGCATTTCGTACGATAAAGTTTCATCGTAAGTTAAATCGACGTAAGGTCGGGAATGAGATTATTTTAAGATTATAAGTATTTTATGTTATTTCAAACAAGTAATGAGTAAATTCGTGAAGGTGAGAAGGTAAGAAAATTGAAGAAAAAGAATTTTGTCGAAGTATGGCATTTTGGGATAAAATATGGCCCGAGCTAAAATACCTGATATTTGTGGACTAGTACCATACAAAGTACCCCATGGACATGATAGTAAGGTGTATAAGGTGTGTTAAAAGTGAGTAGTACTTTAAGTAATTTGAGATAATTCTCAATTATGTGGATATTTGGTTAATTGTGGATTTTTGGTGGAAGATTAACCATATAATTAAGGAAATTGGTGGATAAAAATTTGGATAAGTTTAAGTGAAGAAAACGTGGCAGCAATTGGAGGAATTAATAGTGACTCTTAGTCATAATTAATGACTCGTAAGTCTTCTTTAATTAGGTGGCACCTAACACGCCAATTACAAGACATTTTTCATTTCTAACAAGCACCACAACATGATTCATTTCTTACAATTCCTACTAACGTGAGCTTTTTCCGATGGTTACTTTTCTTCTCTTGCTTTGTTTGCATGTTTTTGGCTTTACCCATTGTCTGGCATGAAATTTATTGGAACTAAGGCATGCATGATCAAAAATTCTCTTGATAATGTAGAGATGCTTGACCATAAATTGTTGATGTTACTAGTAACTGCAAACGCGGTGGTTGTCTATGATATTCATGCTGCAACAGATTGTCAAATTACAAAGTATCTCGACATAGCACCTTGTTAAGGAGTGAAATTTCATGGAAATTTGATATCTAAAAGTATTCCTGTTTATAGCTGCAACATTTTCCAAGATTATCATACGGATTTTTCCCTACTCCAACTATGTTAAGGCTATTCTTTCTTTTGGCATGGTCCAAATTATACAGAAGAAACGAGCAAACTCATGGTTACCATAAATTACTCTATTCATAAAAATACCAGGGGTGTCAATATTCTTGATTCCCCATGTTAATTATTATTATCTTCTATTCATGGGTCTCGAAAATACGTATGCTNGCGTATATATGTAAATATATGTATATGGGATATGGGAAAAGGTTACGGCGTTATATATGCACCACCACCTGATCAGCTGGTATATGATGATGATGTTGCCCACAGTGGCTGAAATATTGCTCAAATGGTGTTATATACGCGTATATATGTATGTATATATATGTATATGGGACATGGGAAAGGTTATGGCGTTATATACGCACCACCACCTAATCAGCTGGTATACGATGATGATTTTTCCCACAGTGGCCGATATGATATGATGGGATGCCCTCAGAGGCTGATGATGTTATGAAACATGTACCTATGCACGACATGACACTCATATGCATATGCATGACGCTAAAAGTAATTTATGATTTACAAAGCTATTCAGGCTTACAGGTTGAGTCATGTGCTCTATATTTCTTCCATGTCTCTTATGTACTTATTTATGTGCCTTACATACTCGGTACATTATTCGTACTGACGTCCCTTTTGCCTGGGGACGCTGTGTTTCATGCCCGCAGGTCCCGATAGACAGGTCGAGAGCCCTCTAAGTAGGCTATTAGCTCAGCGGAAGATGTTGGTGCACTCCATTTGCTTTGGAGTTCCTTGTTTGGTTAGTATGATTTAGACGTGTATTGTTTGGTATGGCGGGACTCTGTCCCGACCTTTACGATATTTATGTACTCTTAGAGGCTTGTAGACATATGTCGTGTACGTGAAAGATTGTACGGCCTTCTCAGCCTATGTTTGAGTTTATAAATGATTATGTTAGCCTATTAGGCTCGTATGTCACGTGTATATGATGATGTAATAAGAATCATATGTTACGTTGGTACTCGATCGAGTAAGGTACCGGGTGCCCGTCGCGGCCCATCGGTTTGGGTCGTGACAAAAGTGGTATCAGAGCGGTTCTATCCTAGGGAGTCTACAAGTCGTGTCTAGTAGAGTCTTGTTTATGGGTGTGTCGTGCACCACACTTATAAGCTGGAGGCTACAGGGCATTTAGGACTGTCATTCTTTCTACTTACTCTAGATCGTGTGTTAGAGCTCGGTTGTAAGAACTCAACTTCCTAAATTCTATCTTATTCGTAATACGACGATGCCTACATTCAGAAAGATGATCGATAAGAGATATAGTTGTGGAAGTATTGAATTAGAGGAACTCGAGTTTGCATCATTTCTATGATGGATAAATGTGAGGTCTTCAACAGAACATATGTGTACCTTACGTGTAAGATTCTTGATAGGTAGCCTTAAGGCAAGAATATCTATCCACCTCTATGGTGAAAGGCAATAATAGATTCAGAAGATAGATACAAGCTTCAATAAGTAAAAGGAGCAAGATGAGAAGGGTACGAGGTACCCAGTTAACAAAGATTATCGGTATTTTCAACTCCGGCAGAAAAGCATAAGCATTGTGACTTACCTTCAACAGTAATAGATGTATATAGAATTGGCCACACCCATCTCAGTTATACTCTATTGGGGGCTAACATGTGTAGTTTAATAAAAGGACAGGATATTAGGATCCGGCTAGGGTTGGTAACCCAAAATGGTAAATGGATTGTTTGTGTTAGTTGACATTTCCGAAGGATATTACAAAGGTGTTAATGGATCTCTTTATGACACACCTAGATGGTGCACTCTAAAATAGTACAGCAAGATATGAGTGCTACAAATATAGGTACTGGAAACCTGGAAAGGATAAATATTATCTTAGTATGACTCCCGTCCCTAGTAAAGAAATAATACTAGGCAACCCGAAGAGACAGTGGATGGAGCAAAGGGGAGCTAAAAGCAAAAGAATATCTTGTTCAAGTTTTTGGAATAAATTAATAGATATAAATGTTAGCAGGAAGTAAGAAGAGAGTTAATGATGCATTATGAGTAAGATGTGATACATGGATGACAATGGTAGATCAAAAATATGGCAGTATTACAGAATCTATAGTCAAGGGAAGGAAGAGACGAGAGGTGACAGGCCTTAGGACAACAAAAGAGTATAGACCATACAGTCATTTCCTCATTTTGAGAAATAAGTTCGTGACTCCAACGCGACTACCAGAAGGAAAAGTTAGACCTAGTAATAGAAATCGGTATGGACTGGAAGACAAGGTAAACTAAACATAAATTAGGGACTGGGTGATTTGATAATAGCCAGCATCGTGAGAATTTTAGATCCCATTCCAGCAATAATATAATGGACAACAGAAGAAGATCCATGATGAATTCAAAGAATGGCCATTCATGAAGACGCTTCCCTAAAGCAAGCAATGTGAGAAAAGTTAAGTTTAAGGGATTGTGTGTGCCAGTTATACTATGTGTCACCCTCGCTAGTAAGGAATTTTGTTATCCTTGGTATAGAAGGATTACCGCAAGGAGAGTGAGGGCCATCGATGATGTGAACAGACGCCAAAAATGAAAAGGTAAAACATCTATAGGTAGATCGTCATAGTGCTAAATCTTAGTACTCCCCTAAAGGGGGGAATATGGACTGATATGGCATTAAGCCAGAATTAAGTGGTTCTAGTAATTATGGAATGGTAAAGGGAGAATGCGATAAAAATGAGAAAGGGATGAGATTGAATTTATTCAAGTCCTACTGATATACTATTATTCCAGAACATTATGCAAACACGACGTCAAGGAAAGGGAGTAAGGGTTCCTGCCCGAGATGTTATTGATAAATAAGGAGCCGTTGTGAAAGGTAAGTTAAGACAAAGGAAACAACCCAAGAAAAATTACGCGAAACATTGATATCAGAATGGGCCAACAAATAGTTGGTAGTTGGTTCAGGAAGAGACTAGTTATGGCTAGACAGGAAGCTACAAACGAGTCAGCAAATCATGCAAGATAAACATAGTGAAACCCAATATAATGAATTCAGCCTCGTAATAATGTCATTGTAATACTTGAGAAATATTCAGATAGGACTTGGGTAGTTAAAGGTACCGTATGAGTATTACGGGAATAAAATAGAGTGCCACTGGGAAGACAGTCAAAATATCAGTTCAAAAGCAATCCTACAAGCACAAGGGCATGGAGATAAGTAACTATGAATAATTATAGGCAATGAAGGACATCAAAAGATCTGTAATAAGATCACAGCTTTACAAGAGTCAGAGGGTCCTCCCTAAGAATTACAATGTAAGACTAGCTACAGAAATAAGGAAGAAGTTTGCAACCTAAGCACAATGACCGAAAGAGGAAATGGTTTTGTAACAACAGCCTCACAACAACATTGTATGCACTCCATAAGAAAGTGGCACTTATCGGAGCTAATGAGCGGGAAATGAAACCAAAAGTAATATTGGAGATCATATGAGTAGCACGAAATTCTGGCATACGTGGGAACTACGATAAGCTAAGTAGGCACGTAACAAGGAGACATAAAGACCAGGAAAAGTAATAGCTTATGTTTAAAGGAAGCTGCGAAGGAATGGAAGGAATTATTCGACCTATGATGCAGAGTTAGTTACGTTATGAACGCACTTAAGAGTTCAGAGTATTATCCGTGCAGCATATATGTTAACAGTCATGCAGCCGTAGAAGACTCCCGTTATAAGATAAAAGAAAGAATTGAGTCCAGATCATAGACAAGGGATTGAATCATTAGAAGATTGTATCATGAATATTCCATAGAGTCCATGAAAGACTAAAGTAATACCATGAGCCACAGATCGTAAGATAGCTTAATCCAACATAAAGGTTGATCAGAGAGAAGAAGAAACTAAAGAGTTACATCAACAAAGTAAATCAGGAATCTAATTATTGGACTCACAAAATTATAAACCTCGTGTGAGAACATTGCAGGATTATTCTTAATATCCGAGGTACAAGAGGGATAGTACAGTCGCCATATTCTATAATGGCCCTATGTTAAATTTAGCCAGTTAGAATAGTGCCAACCTCGTAAGAAGTCAGTATGAAACTCCCACTTGATTGTGTATGCACCAGAGGTGCAAGTATTATAATAGAACTTCAAGTTATTGACGTGAATTATACTATGTGGAAGGGAGGTCATGAAATAGATTGAAGATACGATGCGAGGTTTTAAGGTAAGTAAGATAAAAGGTGAATAACGTACGAGATACTCAAATGCGGAAGTTTGTGAATAGTCCATACTTCGGATAGAAGGCTAGAAGTGCTGGAATTCAGTATTGATAGCGGCGTCATAAGTGGCATATCTTCCAACCTATGGTTACTAGATATCGAGGAGGTTAATTAAGAGAGTAAAGAAGAGTTAGATACGATGTGATGTCTCTCTTAATGTTCTAGAATGACATAAGGAAGTCTATGATGCAAGCAAGTTGAAGGAAGGTTGCGAGTAGTATAAATAGATATATGTAGGACGCAAGCTAAAGTATGATAAAGCGACAAGGTTTTAGGAAGAAAAGAATAAGGACAAGAAAGAGCGAGTGAGAAGGTGATGAGAAATGGATAAGTTATCGGGATTAAGCCCATGAAAACAAGAGAGGTGATGATTTATCAAAGTTATAGAAAGCTCAGTATAGCCTGAATAAACTCAAAAGAGTTACTCATCATAAGTATCATTTAAAAGAGATGGAATTTTGCACGGATAGTAGAATAAGGGTGTAATTGTGGTAAATAAAGGATGACGTTTGGGCCTTCGATTACGTAATGATTTGAAGAAAGGGATTCATGAATTGTACGAGATTAATTTACCCACGTAAGGTAAATCAACAATGGATGGACAAAAGTCACAAAGTGTGAGATGAGATTAGGCCGCCATTCTTAAGATGAACAGTAATGAGGGAGCATTAAAGGACATAGATTTATACATATAGGATAAGCAACGAGAGTAACCTGGAGTTTGGTAGCATACCTCAACAACGATAAATTAAAGTAAGAGTTATGGCAGTAAATTCATACGGATGGTTAAACGGACCTATGCGATGAGATATAGCAATATTCGTGAATTCAACAAAGTACCGAGCGAAGAACTTCATTATACTCATATATGCCCAAAGGGACATCTTATCAAGCTCTACATATGAATCCTAGAGATTGGGCACACTTGCAAGGTCAAAAATTTTACAGGCTGCATGATGAAATGTAGTAACAGTTACAATATTGGAAAGATTATGACCACAAGTCATGGTATGAGGAAGAGGACTAAAGGGAGGAATGCCCTAACCTTTGGATTTAATCACAAGAGCATCTGCCTAGATGTCAAGGAGAGTAATAAAGTATTCAAAAGACATAGGCTATGAAAATGTAAGAGCACTAGTCAACATTCGTGGACAAATGTCCCAAAGGGGGGAATGATGTTACATCCCGCATTTCGTACGATAAAGTTTCATCGTAAGTTAAATCGACGTAAGTTCGGGAATGAGATTATTTTAAGATTATAAGTATTTTATGTTATTTCAAACAAGTAATGAGTAAATTCGTGAAGGTGAGAAGGTAAGAAAATTGAAGAAAAATAATTTCGTCGAAGTATGGCATTTTGGGATAAAATACGGCCCGAGCTAAAATACCCGGTATGTATGGACTAGTACCATACAAGGTACCCTATGACCATGATAGTAAGGTGTATAAGGTGTGTTAAAAGTGAGTAGTACTTTAATTAATTTGAGATAATTCTCAATTATGTGGATATTTGGTTAATTGTGGATTTTTTGTGGAAGATTAACCATGTAATTAAGGAAATTGGTGGATAAAAATTTGGATAAGTTTAAGTGAAGAAAACGTGGCAGCAATTGGAGGAATTAATAGTGACTCTTAGTCATAATTAATGACTCGTAAGTCTTCTTTAATTAGGTGGCACCTAACACGCCAATTACAAGACATTTTTCATTTCTAACAAGCACCACAACATGATTCATTTCTTACAATTCCTACTAACGTGAGCTTTTTCCGATGGTTACTTTTCTTCTCTTGCTTTGTTTGCATGTTTTTGGCTTTACCCATTGTCTGGCATGCAATTTATTGGAACTAAGGCATGCATGATCAAAAATTCTCTTGATAATGTAGAGATGCTTGACCATAAATTGTTGATGTTACTAGTAACTGAAAAAGCGGTGGTTGTCTATGATATTCATGCTGCAACAGATTGTCAAATTACAAAGTATCTCGACATAGCACCTTGTTAAGGAGTGAAATTTCATGGAAATTTGTTATCTAAAAGTATTCTTGTTTATAGCTGCAACATTTTCCAAGATTATCATACGGATTTTTCCCTACTCCAAGTATGTTAAGGCTATTCTTTCTTTTGGCATGGTCCAAATTATACGGAAGAAACGAGCAAACTCATGGTTACCATAAATTACTCTATTCATAAAAATACCAGGGGTGTCTATATTCTTGATTCCCCATGTTAATTATTATTATCTTCTATTCATGGGTCTCGAAAATACGTATGCTGGTAAAGTTTATTTCATGATATTAATCAGAGCCTTAATGGCCTTATGACATACCGAAAGATTTTATTGACGTATTTCATATGCATTTCATGCATTTACATATGCATATTGACCCATGACCAGATGGCGTTATATATTGTTCAAATGGTGTTATATACGCGTATATATGTATGTATATATATGTATATGGGATATGGGAAAAGGTTACGGCGTTATATACGCACCACCACCTGATGGGATGCCCTCAGAGGCTGATGATGTTATGAAACATGTACCTATGCACGACATGACACTCATATGCATATGCATGACGCTNGGAGTTGCTTGTTTGGTTAGTATGATTTAGACGTGTATTGTTTGGTATGGCGGGACTCTGTCCCGACCTTTACGATATTTATGTACTCTTAGAGGCTTGTAAACATATGTCGTGTACGTGAAAGATTGTACGGCCTTCTCAGCCTATGTTTGAGTTTATAAATGATTATGTTAGCCTATTAGGCTCGTATGTCACGTGTATATGATGATGTAATAAGAATCATATGTTACGTTGGTACTCGATCGAGTAAGGTACCGGGTGCCCGTCGCGGCCCATCGGTTTGGGTCGTGACAAAAGTGGTATCAGAGCAGTTCTATCCTAGGGAGTCTACAAGTCGTGTCTAGTAGAGTCTTGTTTATGGGTGTGTCGTGCACCACACTTATAAGCTGGAGGCTACAGGGCATTTAGGACTGTCATTCTTTACCCATTGTCTGGTATGCAATTTATTGGAACTAAGGCATGCATGATCAAAAATTATCTTGATAATGTAGAGATGCTTGACCATAAATTGTTGATGTTACTAGTAATCGCAAAAGCGGTGGTTGTCTATGATATTCATGTTGCAACAGATTGTCAAATTACAAAGTATCTCGGCATAGCACCTTGTTAAGGAGTGAAATGTCATGGAAATTTGTTATCTAAAAGGATTCCTGTTTATAGCTGCAACCTTTTCCAAGAATATCATACGGATTTTTCCCTACTCCAGGTATGTTAAGGATATTCTTTCTTTTGGCATGGTCCAAATTATACGGAAGAAACGAGCAAACTCATGGTTTCCATAAATTACTCTATTCATAGAAATACTATGGGTGTCTATATTCTTGATTCCCCATGTGAATTATTATTTTCTGTTCATGGGTCTCGAAAATATGTATACTGGTAAAGTTTATTTCATGATATTAATCAGAGCCATAATGGCCTTATGACGTATCGAAAGATTTTATTGACGTATTTCATATGCATTTCATGCATTTACATATGCACATTGACCCATGACCAGATGGCGTTATATACGCACCACCACCTGATCAGTTGGTATACGATGATGATTTTTCCCACAGGGGCCGATATGATATGATGGGATGCCCTCAGAGGCTGATAATGCTATGAAACATGTACCTATGCACGACATGACACTCATATGCATATGCATGATTCTAAAAGTAATTTATGATTTACAAACTCGGTACATTATTCGTACTGACATCCCTTTTGCTTGGGGACGCTGTGTTTCATACCCCGCAGGTCCCGATATACAGGTCGAGAGCCCTCTAAGTAGGCTATCAGCTCAGCGGAAGATGTTGGTGCACTCCATTTGCTTCGGAGTTGCTTGTTTGGTTAGTATGATTTAGACGTGTATTGTTTGGTATGGCGGGACTCTGTCCCGACCTTTACGACATTTATGTACTCTTAGAGGCTTGTAGACATATATCGTGTACATGAAAGATTGTGCGGCCTTGTCGGCCTATGTTTTGAGTTTATAAATGATTATGCTGGCTTATTAAGCTCGTATGACACGTGTATATGATGATGTAATAAGAATGATATGTTACATTGGTACTCGGTCGAGTAAGGTACCGGGTGCCCGTCGCAGCCCATCAGTTTGGGTTGTGACAAGCTTCAAGTTTTTACCACGTATTGTGATTCCTCGATGGTAGGCGTTGTTTGTGTCTAGATGCAGAAGGTGTAGTGATTGCGTGATAGTTATGGTCTTCAGAAGTGTATTGAGAGATATTATGTTTGAGGCTAGCGGACAGGGGTATCTCCTACGGGTTGTCCTAGGGCGTGTGGTCCCTATGTAGTTCTGTAATAAGTTCTCTTCTACCAGTAAAATGATATATGTTGTAATTGGAGTTTAGATCGCTTGTGGAAGTTGGCGTGAGTATTGCACTGATGAATGCGAGATTTGCAGATGACTTGAGGTGTTAGACAGATAGTGTTATTATGGGTATTTTGAATTATTGTTTTTCTCGATCGTTGGCTTCGAGCCAAGTGGGGGAGTTTTTTCATGATAAGTTGATTGCGCGACTATGTGTGGTATCGATTTCAGTTTGAGGTATACTGGTAAATCAGTTGTGACCTGCAGGCGTGGGTTCTGGGAATGTCACGAGTAATGGAAATTTCTTCGATATAGGTTGTAATGTACTCTATTGGGTAATTGGGTTCTATTGAATGATTTAGTGGAAATTGTAAAAGGTGTAGTGTGTGCAGTGTATGAATTTGCTTGTGGCTTCAAGTGAGTGGATTACTTTCCTAGTGTGTTAGTGTGCAAACGGGTCAGGTCGATTTTGTCCAATTGGTCAGTGTGATTGAGATTTATGTTAGAGGATGTCAAAACTTTTGGTATTCTACATCATCACGGATTCTACATATCGGTATCAGGAAGGTGAAGGTAATGGCTTTAGATTCGCAGGAAGTCTCTTCAGGGTAAGTTTTTCTAATGTGGTGCATTTGGGGATAATTGAGGGAGTATTCAGTCGCTTATGAGCCTTAGTCGGTATGGTTTTGTGCTTGGGTCGCGTGTGGTGAGTCTAGGTTGCAAATTTGTGGTATTACGGCAGGAAGAAGTATCGATTTGAAGGTAAGGCAGAAGAAACTTGGGTAAATAGGGCAACTTGGTAGTAGGTCGGATCGGCATGGTAAGGGATACGATTAGTTCTTGGGTGTTCATGAGGTGACGAGTTTTACGGGTGTTTCTTATCAATGCTCTTGGATTTTTGGTGGCCTACGTAGCTTGGTCGAGTTAGAGCAATTCAGTCCTGATGGTTTGGTGTTGCGTAAATGGGATTTCGGATAGCTCTTGATGGTTTCTACCGCGGTTAAGGGTGCATATTCTCTTTTGGCGTGAGGTGCGAGTGGCGTGTAGTGAATTTCTTCTAAACGGGATCAAATGGAAGTTCTTGGCTAGTTGGGTACATAGTTGCTTGTGGCTCAAAAGGGACCATGGAGTTCCCATATTTTTTTGCTAGGTTGGCATGGCGCATGTGGTATGTTGGGTAGAGCTGAGATTTGCATATGTGAGGTCACGGTTCGGTTCTGGAAGGAAGGTCATAAATTCTTAAGCAGCATGGGCAGTTTCAGATGACCAGGTAGATGATATCGCTAATTGGTGCACTTGATGAGGGTATACATTTCAGAAAGAGTAATGTGTTTGAGTTAAGGGTACTTCACTGGTATCGCGGTGCCCTATTGTGGGATCGACTGTTGATATTCAAGGTTGCTTGGTAAACGGAAGAATTATAGGGGTATCCCTCGTGGAATGAGTGAGTATTTGGGATGTGTTATGTATTCGAGTGGTGGAGTTGTGATCAGATATGGTAATCCGTAAGTTTCATGGACTTCGAGACTGAGAGTTCTCATAAACATGATATTTTGTGGTAGTGAACTGTGAAGATGCGAGTTGAGCTAGTCGGATGTTAGAATGTACCTTGATTCTGTCATTGTAAAATTTTCGGTAAGTTATCTATCTGTGGTGGGTGATCAGAGTTAATTTAGGGTTACTGGTATGCTAATATGGGTGTGTGTTCTGCACCGGGTCGGAATTGTTGGCTCTGAATTTCTACTACTGAGGAATGTACCATTCGATTGTGATTGAGTTTATCCATGTTCTAGAGTGATCTATGAGTTACCCTTCGGTGTTGCGAGGAGTGGTGATTATTGGTTATATGCACATATGGTGCGGTTCTAATTGGGCTTTATAGCTAGATTTGAGTAAGGTAAGTAATTGCGTGTTGCGGGATTGAGACGTGTTGGTTATATACCTTCTGTTTCAGGTGGCATGGTATCGTTCGGTTTCCCCCGTGGTTATGGCAATGCACTTTGAGTACCTGATGGCGAATTTTGAATGGTTATTGATTTTGGGCAAGGTGTCTTGAAATATTTCAAGTGGACCAGCGGTTGGATGAGATCGCGCAGTGTAGTGGAGTTATGTAGGGGTATGACCTTTGGTATTGGATTCATGTGTTTTGATTTTTATGGTGTGTTCCAGGCTTTTAGCATGATATGGTGATGGTAATTGTTAATGGAAGGATAGTCCTCTCGTGTGGATCTTTTATATAAGTTGATTTCATTGGGATGTTGCTGTTAGGTGCACAAGTTGCACAGGTTTTGGCTTCGAATTGTATCGATGTGTCATGTTATCAGGGTGGTCGTGATGGATGAGAAGAGGTCATTGGGCCTAGAATGAACATTTTCAGAATTTTCTACATCATAGTTGGAAGGATAAATATCGGGAGTCGGCTTAGAAATCTTCTATGATTCGTGTTTGGGAAGGGGGAGCTTCATGTCTGACTGATCGGACGAATGGTTGTTAGTTCTACGTGCTTCTTTCATCATCAGCAGTATATGGAAGTGTTAGAGCGAGGCATTTCTTGATAAGAGGTTATGTACCAGTACTGGGTTGTTATGAGCAGTTATTGTGACTGAGAGTTATCGCTATGAGTGTTTGAGTCACGTGGTGTATTATGTGATTTCATCTGGGGTGCATATATGGCTTGATTCAGCATGTTCAGACTTGTTCAGTTTATAGCTATGGAAATTTTGATCTTGTATATTATTTCAGAAATGGGAATTTGGTTCTAAGGTTTATGGGCCAGGATTTGGATTTCGAAATTTTAATGGTATTGTGCTATTGGACCTATATGGGATAGGGTGATGTGGGATCACCCCCGGGTATGTGCATGGTAAGCTATGTAACAGTTTGATAGTGTTGGAGAACAACACTTGACACGTTCGAGGACGAACGTATGTTTAAGTGGGGGAGGATGTAACTACCCAGCCGGTCGTTCCGAGAGTTTAGCCTCGTTTCTCCCGTTTCAGCTTCATTTTATGTGGTTCAGCTTCATTTATGAGTGTTGGGTTGGTTGGTTCGGGTTCAGAGTGGTCATGATGAGAATTGAGGCATTTGGTCTCTCAAGGTAGCTTAATAGTTGAGAAAGTCAACTGACAGTTGACTTATTGGTGAACGACCCCGGAATGCGTATTTTATGGCTCGGATGGTTTCGTTAGGGGATTTGGGACTTAGGAGTGTGTTCGGAATGAAGTGGTGATGTCCGGTGTAGAATTAGGCTTGAATTGGCGAAAGTTAGTTTTTGGCGATTTCCGGTCGGCAGTGGAAAATAGGCTATCGGGGTCGGAATGGAATTCTGGAAGTTGGAGCAGGTTTGTAATGTCATTTTGATATGTCTGCAAAATTTCAAGTCAATCAGAGGTGTTTCGGTTGGTTACGGCGTAGTTGGCGAAATTTGAAAGTTTCAAAGTTCATAGGCTTGAATTTATGTAATTTTGGTGTTTTCGTGTTATTTTTGGTGTTTTGAAGGATCGACTAAGTTGGAATAATGCTATGGGGTGTGTTGGTATGTTTGGTTGGGGCCTCGAGGGGCTCGGGATTGATTTCGGATGGTTGGCCAGGTTTTGAACTTGGAAAATTTACAGAAAATAGCTGCTGGTGTGAGTTTCTGGTGTTGGCCGCACCTGCGGATGGGTAGCCGCAGGTGCGATGTCGCAGGTGCGATGGGCCATGCGTAGGTGTGAAAGAGGCTAGGCAGGGGAATTTCCGCAGGCGCGAAGTTATGGCTGCACCTGCGAAGCCGCAGGTGCGGAGGACTGGCCGCAGGTGCGAAATTGGTCCGTTAGTGGGACTTCCGCAGGTGCGCACCTGGGACCGCAAGTGCGGGTCCGCAGGTGCGAAAATTCTAGCAGAAACAGTATAAAAAGGGCCTCCGTGAAAAATTCTCTCATTTCACCATTTTGGCATGCGGGGGGGGCTCTTTGAAGGCAACTTGAAGAAGGGAATTTGTGGTTCTTTAGTGAAGGTAAGTTCTCGGGTTATTAACATCGTTTCTATGCTATTTTGTTCGGATTAGGCTTGTGAATTTGAGGATTTAAGTAGGAAAAGGTTGGGAAGAAGGGGTGGAGAATTGGAATTTTCTTTTGAGGTTTTGGGTAGGCAATTGTGATCTGATTGTGATGATTTTGGTATGATTAGAATCGTGGGAGGACGAGGTTTCTAGTGATGTAAAAATTATCGAATTCCGAGACATGGGCCCGGGGCTTGAGTTTGGCCGAATTTCGAGATTCTTGTATAATTTGATAGTTTTCGATTGGGTTGTGTTCCTTGGATATATATTAATGATATTAAACTGGTTTGGGCTAGATTCGGAGCAATCGGGAGCCAATTCGAGGGGCAAGAGCATAGCGAACTAGTGTTGGGGCCGGTAGAGGTAAGTAATGGTTATAAATCTTTTCATGAGGGTATGGAACACCGGACTACATATTTCTCACTGATTTTAGAATGGCGCACATGTCGGACGATAAGTATGTGGCGCATACTGATTTTTGGATTGGACTAGGTCCTCTCCGCGGCAACTAATGAGTTGCATATTTTACCCAAAACCTTATGTTAAATTATGTACTAAAGATTGTTGAAATATTTGGGCTATAAGCCGTGTTTGGGGCCTCGTGCCGATCTGTTTAGACCCCTTGGGGCTTTTTATTTCTATTTTCCCTCACTATTTGTTGATGATTTCACATTCACTCGGCCATAGTGTGCTTACTGTTTTCGAAACTCAGCCTAATTTACACTACTTTGAGATTTAAAATGATGTTTTGGGTCGAGTACCCTGTTTTACTGATTCGCCCGAGGGAGCTTTTGAGTAGTTCTGTTGAGTGATGGTGAGGTGCTGAGTGATATTAGCGCTTGGGCTGAAGGAGCCCCTCCGGAGTCTGTACACACCCCCAGTTAGCGCACCGAGTGCCGAGTGCCGAGTGACGAGCGATTGGGAGGCATGAGTGGCATTGAGGTGCTGAGTGACTGTGAAGCATGCCCAAGGGGCTGATTATGATACATGTTTTGCCCGAGGAGCTACTTATGATTTTACTACTTTCATTCTGAACTTATGAAATATGTTTTGCCCGAGGAGCCTCTATATGATTCATTTCATTTTCATACTAAATCTCTCGGTTTGAAGTTGTTAAAAATATGCTTTCTTCAAAGGACTTTTCTGAAGTTGGTTTTAAGGCATAATGATTTCGTATATCTATGTTTACACTATTGAAAAATAAGGCTGTGTATATTGTGATTTGATGGCATTGATGTTTTGTGTTTCCTTGCCGCTTAGACTTGATTTATTTTCATTACTACTGAGTTGGCGTACTCACATTACTCCCTGGACCCATGTGTGCAGATTCAGATGCAGATACCGAGCATTAGCCATTTATTCCACGTGGAGCCGGATTGCGGGATATAGAGGTAGTTGTTCAGCGTCCGCAGCATCTCTGTTTTCTCTTCTTGTTGTATCTAACTTTTATTCAGAGGTCTTGTATTATAATAGTATATTTTGACTTATTCTTCTAGATGCTCATGACATGTTGGCTCCGGGTTTTGGGGTTGGTTGTACTATATAATTGGCCTACTTTATTTAGTAATCTCTGTATGTTTTATGAAATGCTTGAAACTCGATTGAGATTTTTTAACAGAAATTTCGAACATGCGGTAGTTGGCTAGCCTAGTTCCACGATAGGCGTCATCACGGCCGGTTTAGGATTTGGGGTCGTGACATTAATAACACTTAATTGTTTTAAGATTGTTTTGCCAAAGTCGCGTGAACGCATACTTTTCTTTTAATTCAAAAAATCATAATTATATCACGCAAACGTGTACATAATCACATTAATTAATTTATTAATACGCCCCTAAAGTATACTATCGATCTATGAGTCATTCTTTGCTACGTTTGAAATCATCGTGAAGGCCATGAATTATGGACAAAGGAAGAAATGTATGATCTTAAAAAACTTATTCACAACTAAATCAAACTTTAAACTATTTACAACTTAATAAATTATCAAAAATCTATTTTTTGAAATCTATTAATTTATAAGAAAGGGCTAGCTAAATGTATTTACCAAGTTCAGGCTAACTATAGCTCGTGACAGAAATAGATGCCTATCGCCCATTGTGTATCAAATACCCACGATCATTAATCTTTTCACCTTAATCCACGTGAAAAGATTTTTTTGTGAATTTTTTTTCTTTTGCAAATAAAAAACAACTATTATCTAAAATGTTATTTATGATTTTTAATTTTATCAAATAAACCTACAAAAAAGTGTAATAAATGCTAAAATATCAAGATTAAGCTTAATAAATTTTAAACACTATGAGATGGTGAAAATTCAAGTATGGTAAAAAATTAGGTGCTCACGACATGCTCATCTTTTCTTGAAAACATGAAGAATTTTCAGGAAAAGACAAGATGAGCCATGCGATTAGTACTTTACCAAACCATTATTCAAAAAGGGAAGAAACAAATAAAAGAGAAGAGAGTGCAACCGAGCCTTGATTTTGAACAACCTACATATCCCGAGTTATAAGGGAATCAGGTCGCGTGTAGATCAAGGAGAGTTATGGAAAGATAATTTCGAGAGTCGAGTGAAATTCAGTCGGGCCTACGGTCTGTGATCCTGTTATTACATCAAAATCAAAATTAAAATCAAAAGGAACTAAATATGCCTATCAGCTATGAGTCACAAGATTCCTATCTATAAGTCTTCTGAAACTTGATCTTGAGTCTTGAATGGTTCTTCATGTAGACTTTTGATTTGAACCTTAATACTTGCTAGCTGCAGGTGCTAGTTCATTCTTCTACGGCTTCTTTTGATAAAACTGGAAAATACAGTGCTCGTGACTTCAGTCATGTCTTGAGCAGTTCACATCTTTTAATTCACTTTTTTTTTCTTTATTCTAGATTGAGACTTCTTCTTTTGGTCATCCAGAACCCTGTGCCTCGAGGTAAAACTTGCTCAGACACCAAAACCAACAAACGAACGAAATTTTTCTGCCCCAGTTTGCTCTAGGAAAATTTCGTGAGTTATTGTAATAAAATTCTAAACTACTTCTTTATTGAAATCAATAAAAGATCGGAAATGATGTACCCCTAAAAGATCATGATTGTAACGACCCGATCGGTCGTTTTGAGCTCTAGCGTATCGTTCAGCGGTTTGAGGTCGTGAGCAGCTTCGTTTCAGGTATTATGACCCGTGGGTGTGGTCGGAATTGAATTTTGGGAAGTTTGGAGTTGATTTGGAAAGAACATTTCTAAATTCGGAAGCCTTAAGTTGGAAGAATCAACTAAGATTGGAATTTTGAGTAAACGGCCCCCTAATCAGGATTGGAAGGTTCCTGCAGGTTCGTATGATGATTTTGGACTTGGGCGTATGTCCGAATCGGGTTTTGGATAACCCGGGAGCGTTTCGGCATATATTATGGAAGATAACATTTTAGAAGAATTTCATAAATTTGGGTTGTAAGGCATTTCAGAGTTATTGATGTCCGTTCGGGATTCCGAGCCTTGGAATAGCTTCGTATGGTGATTCTGGAGTTGGGATCGCGATCGGAAGTGAATTTGGATGCTTGTAGGTCATTTTGAAGTCATTTGGCTAAAGATAGAAAAATTTGAAGATTTTCGAGAAATCTGACCGGAAGTAAAAATTTTGATATCGGGGTCGGAATGTGATTCCGGAAGTTGGAGTAGGTCCATAATGTCGAATATGACTTGTGTGCAAAATTTGAGGTCAATCGGACGTGATTTGATAGGTTTCGGCATCGAATGTAGAAGTTAGAAATTTCTAAGTTCATAAAGTTGGGATTTGGGTGCGATTCGTGGTTCCGGCATTGTTTGATGTGATTTGAGGCCTCGAGCAAGTCTGCATTATATTTTGGAATAGGCTGGTATAATTGGATGGGGTCCCGAGGGCCTCTTGAGCGACCGCACCTGCGAGGCTTTGGCCGCAGGTGCGGACAATGAGGCGCAGGTGCGATTTTAGGTTGGAGTTGAGGAAGCCGCAGGTGCGGGAGATTGGTCGCACCTGCGGGAGCGCAGGTGCGGAGGTAGGATCGCAGGTGCGGAAATGAGGCTGGGCAGAATGTTTTAGAACCGAGATTGTTGGCCATTTCTCTCAATTTTCTCATGGCTTAGGCGATTTTAGGAGGGCTTCAAGAGGGGAAATTCATCATCAATGTGAAGGTAAGTAATTCCTTCATGTTTCTAAGTTAAATACAAGGTTGTTGCATGGAATTATAAATGGAAATTGTGGAAGAATTTTGAAAATATTGAAGAAAACCTAAAAATGGTAATTTGGATTCTTAGCCATGAATTTGAGCATGAAAATTAGAGCAAATTGTATAATTGAGTTAGTACAGTTATGGGTAGAATCTATCTTCGAGAAATTTTGAATTTCCGGGAACGTGGGCCCGAGGGCATTTTGGTCAATTCACCGAGCGGAGTTAGGAAAGTATATAATTTGAATTTGTTATGAGTATTAGGATGAATTTTCATTTCTTTGCCCGTTACGTGGTAGTTTTGGGGCATTGTGCATCCATGGGAGTCGTCGGAAGGGCTTGGAAGCCGGTTATGGGACTTCACAGCGAGGTAAGTCTCCTTACTAACTTTGTGAGAGGGAATTGTCCCCATAGGTGAACTAATTTAGTATGTGTTATTATTTTCGGGGGCTACGTACTCACGAGGTGACGGGAGTCCGTGCGTAGCTACTATTATGCCATGTCTGGGTAGTCTAGGACCCACTAGCATGCCTTATGTGGTGTACCCGTGATCCTGCCTGTATTATTTGACTGCTAATATAATCGAAATCGTAATTTAATAACTAAAGAAGACTAGAGTTCCTTTTCTTAATCAGCTGGAAAGAGAATTGTTTTCCTCAGTGGATAATTGTATACTTGATAAGGTGATATTATTCATCAAACTAGGGCTTCTTATCTTAGGAGAAAATTCATTGGACTAGGATTTCTTATTGGGAGGCAAATCCATCAGACTAAGATGTATTACCCTAGGAGGAAAATGTAAGGAGCAATGACAAGATTTTACGCACACTAGCAAGAAAAATAAAGGCAAAGATTTGAGAAACTTCCCTTTGTCGGCTTTTCTCTTCTTTTCTTTTTCTCTCTTTTTTCTTGAACCACTTTCCTTGCACTTCTTTGTTCCTGTTCCAAACAAAGAAAATTTGTGAGTTTCTAAAAGTGGTGATCGGTTTGTGGCCTTGAGTCTTGGGCCACTTGGCTTTGTGATCATCCAACTTTTGGAAGACCGACTGCATTAGTAGTTGGTTGCACTGCTAGGAGACTTTGTTGTTGCTTTCAACAGACTTGTACTTTCTGTATCAACCCTAATTATTTCGCTCCCAGTGCCATTTGTGTTTTGTGTCTCAATCAGCCTTATCTCAAAAAAGAGATTTCTTTTCTTGGATAACCTTTTATGATATCTTGAATGACTTTTGCTTTTGAAGCAATTTGCCTGTCAGAGAGAATCACAACTGATAAGTGCCTTTTGCATGATGTGCACACTTCGTAGTCCTTGTTCAGTACTACAGAGAGTCCCTGATTAACTTTGAGGTTATCTTTGCTTGCTTTAGCCAAGTAGGTTGACAAGAGTCTTTGGGGGGGAGCATTTTCATGAATCCTCAAGTCAAGGTTACTGTAATAACTCAGTGTGCTGGCAAAATTTACTTTGTGCAACTGAAAAGCTGGTAGCATATTTTGAAATCTTTTCTTGCTTGTCTTGACAAGGACTGGCTCATAGTAAAAGACACAATGTGTCACGACCCAATTTCCCTCCGTTGGGTATCGTGATGGCACCTAGTCTTAGGGACTAGGTAAGCCTAGTAGTTACTAAATATCAACAATAAATAAAGGCAAACTAGCAGTCTTGACATAGAATCTCAACAGAATGTACAAACTTTCCCAAAACTGGTAGTACAAGTCATAAGCTCTACATATCTTCTACAACTTCTAAGTACAACTGTTTGGAAATAAATACAACAGTGTATGAATAATAAATACGAAGAAGGTGACTCCGACGCCTGTGAACGCAGCAGCAGGTTACCTTGGGTCTCCTCGGCAATCCTCCACACAGCTACTACAATATATACCTGGATCTGCACACAAAAATGTGCAGAAGTGTAGTATGAGCACACCGCAGCGGTGCCTAGTAAGTATCAAGATTAACCTCGGTGGAGTAGTGACAAGGACTAGTCAAGACACCACTGGTCTACAAAATAAATAACATGAATATAGAAATGATCGAACGTTACATCTATCTAAGACTTCACAGAATAATTCACAACAATGACAATATAAAGCGGAAGGAAATTGCAGAAATCAATTACGAAATAACACAAAAATACACAGAAAGATAGACAGCAGAACAAGTCAAACCAAAAGGAAACACAATACAATAGAGAACACCAATAACTCAACTCTACGTCGGTTTGTTCACATCGGGCCTTAACCCTTAACATCCATAACTAGTAGAAATCATTAAATAGCAGTTCATATGAAAAATCTTTTGTAAATAAAATCATTTTTTGTATGGAAGAGTTTCCTTTGAAAACATACTTTCTCTAAAAGTAGATATAAGTATACTTCGTAGAGAGAATTACGTAAAACATAGCTTCTTTCAAAATACGAAACTTTCCAAGGATGTTTTCCCAATAAATGACTTCCAAATATCTTTTAGGCAAGACTAGTGCTTTTCGAATATTCCTTCGATGTAAAAGTCGTTCAAATATAATCATTTCAAAACCATTGCTTTTTCAATAATACTTTTCAATAAAATCCCTTGGTCAAAATCTCCTCAAGATTTATCCACCGGAACTCAATCCGTAAGTCAGAAATTTGCCATGCAGTACAGGAGGAATATCAAATCTTGCCAATAAATGCAGTAAGAGATCAGTAATAATATCCAAATTTAGAACAACAGAATAAAATGCAAAGACAAGTGCATGGCATCACCCTTCGTGGTTTTACTCTCATCCTCACCAAAACAAGTGTAGTATATAGCAAATAGGAACAACGGAAATAATAATGCATAAACACTCGGCACGAAATGTCCCCTCATGCATAATCTCACAGACACTCGACACGGAATGTCCCCTCGTGCAATAAATAAATAAACACTCGGCACGGAATGTCCCCTCGTGCAATAAATAAATAACACTCGACACGGAATGTCTCCTCGTGCATAACCTCACAAACAATCGGCACGGAATGTCCCCTCGTGCAATAAATAAATAACACTCGACACGGAATGTCTCCTCGTGCATAACCTCACAACCGCTCGGCACGGAATGTCCCCTCGTGCAATAAATAACATAAACAACAATTTAACAAGGGAGATCAACAATAAGAACCATAAATCACAGCATCCGAGAATCAGCAATAGGAACCATAAATCACAACATCCCGGCAAGGGAAACAACTATAACCAATCTCGCCTAAACAATTAACTGTACGAAATAGAGCTCAGCTCAAACAAGGGTCCAATAATAGGCAACATCAAGAAAACACCAACCACATAAATGTTTATCAACTAGGTCCAAGTAGCACATAAGGGGAAAATCATATAAAGCACAATGTAAGACTCATGGACATGCTTGACACCAATGAATGGATATTCTAACTACGACTAAACAACTATAAAGCTAGATAACACTAGTATAGTCAATTTGGCAGTTTTAGGAGCAAGTATAGCATGAAGATAAGAGCGGTAAGATATTCAATTAAATCAATTAAGATCAAATAGCCAACAAAGGAATCCAAAAGCAAGTAATTCTAATCTAAGCAGGAAAGGATGAAATTAACAACCAAGGATTCAAACGTAACAATTACAACTCATACACAGGTAACATAAGAACCCATGAATCATAAAAGGGCAATCTATTAGCAAATAAGTCCGGGTACACACTCGTCACCTGGTATACACGGACTACAATCAACAAAAAAGACTCAATCCTAAGGGGTAGTTTCCCCCACACAAGGTTAGGCAAGATACTTACCTCAAAGACGACAATCTGGTACTCAAAAATAGACTTCTCGGGCGAAAAGACCTCCGGACGGCTCACAATCAACTAAAACAACTTCAAAATACACATACAACGTATAAGGAACTATTCCGAATAATAAAGTTTCAATCTTTACAAAAGTATAAAAATCGACCCAAAAGTCGACCCCCGGCCCGCACCTCGGAACCCGACAAATTTTATAAATTTCGATTACCCATTCACCCATGAGCCCGAATATATAATTTATTTTGAAATCCGACCCCAAAACGAGGTCAAATTTCCAAATAATCAAAAAGCCCTAACTATACCGCAAACCCCAATTTCTACCTTTGATTTCATGATTTTTAGACCTAGAAATGTTGATGAAAATGGAAGCAAACGATTTAAAGATTACTTACCTAAGAGATATGGTGAAGAAGTCTCCCAAGAATCGCCCAAGAGGAGTGGAGAAGAAGAAGTTTGTGAAAAATGGTGAAATTCCAGTATTGGATTCTGTTTTGGGTATTTAAAAATGACTGGGAAAAATTACTCTCCGCGTTCGCGGGCCTCAGGTCGCGTTCCCGAAGGGTTGGATACACTGGCCTATGCGTTCGCGGTTGTGGGGCCGCGTTCGCACAGGGCTATTGACACCCAGGTCCCCTCTAGGCCTATGCGTTCGCATCCCTTCTCGTGCGTTCGCGTAGAGTAACCTTTTAGTGCTTCGCGTTAGCACCTGATAGGGTGCGTCCGCACAGAACAACCCCACCCCCTCCCATGACACTGTTATGTGTTCTCACTTATACTAGTGCGTTCGCATAGCATAAAAGGCCAGACACCAGACAGCATTAGACACCAGATTTTCCTATATTTTCACACCCCAACACCTACCCGAAACTCACCCTAGCCCTCGGGTCTCAAAACTCAATATGCACACTCAAAAACATCCTACGAACCGATTCGAGTAATCAAATCACCAAAATAACATCATAAACATCGAAAAACCCCAAAATCAATGAAATTTCTCAAAACTTCTTTAAACTTCAAATTTTCCATTTTTTATCCGAATCACGCCAAATGAAGTCCGTTTATTTCCAAATTTAACTCATAACACATATAAAATATATTGAACCTGTTCCGGGCTCCGGAACCAAGATACGGGCCTGATACCACAGGTTTCACCTCAAATTTTATTTTCAAAAATCTTTATATTCTTCAAAAAATAATTTTCTTTAAAAATTCATTTCCCAGACTTGGGACCTTGGAATTCGATTTCGGGCAGACGCCCCAGTCCCATATTTTCTTACGGACCCTCCGGGACCGTCAAATCACGGGTCCGAGTCCGGGTCCCAAAAACATTGACCGAAGTCAACTTTATTCAAATTTCTAACACAAAAAGTATCATTTTATCAGTTTTTCACATAAAGGCTTCCCAGCTACACACCTGGGCTGTGCACACAAATCGAGGTGAGATAGAAAGAGGTTTTCACGACCTCGGAACATAGAATTAGCTAGAAATATACGGGATGACCTTTTGGGTCATCACACAATGATGCAAAGAAACAATATTAACAAGAAATTCTCTTGTCCAGAAGAACAGAACGAAGAGTTTTTTTTTTTTTAATTTTGCGGTAACTAGACTTAATGATCATGACATGAATTTTGGACTTAACGACTTGATCTATCAAACTGATCAAATCTTCCCTTTTACCATTCTTATGGCATGCAAAATTTGACCAAACAATGTTGTCAAATGGCTTTAAGATTAATGAATGTGATAAATGTGTCTACATTAAGAACATTCCAAATCATATAGTCATTGTTTGCTTATATGTTGATCATGTGCTAATAATGAGCAAAGACATTGCCGACATTCAAGCTACTAAGCATATGCTTGCTAGTAAGTTTGATATGAAAGACTTAGGAGTTGCCAATGTAATTCTAGGAATTAAAATCCAGAAGACTCCTCAGGGTCTGGCTTTGTCCCAATCACATTATGTGAAAATGGTACTTGATAAATTCAAATACTTGGAATTTAGAAGTGCAAAAACTCTAATTGACTTAAACCATTATGTTGTAAAGAATAAATGTGAAAGTACGTCTCAATTGGATTATTCTCATGTATTGGGAAGCTTAATGTATATCATGAATTGTACACGTCCTGATATAGCTTGTGCAATAAGTAAACTTAGTCGATTCACAAATAATCCCAACAAACATCACTGGGTGGCAATGAAACGAGTTCTGGGATATTTGGAATATACCCAAGATTACGCTTTGCACTACAATAAATATCCTGCGGTTATTGAAGGATATAGTGATGCAAATTGGATAACCGGCTCAACAGAAACAAAGTCCACAAGAGGATATTTCTTTACTGTTGGCAGTGGAGCAGTATCTTGGAAGTCTTCCAAGCAGACGTGCATCGCTCGCTCTACAATGGAATCAGAGTTTATAGCTTTGGATAAGGCCGGTGAAGAAGCAGAATGGCTTCGAAATTTCTTAGAAGACATTCCGTTTTGGCCAAAACCTTTGGCTTCTATATGCATACATTGCGATAGTGAGGCTGCAATAGGACGGGCAGGGAGCATTATGTATAACGAAAAGTCTCGTCATATACGACGAAGACATAACACCGTTAGGCAACTACTTTCTAGTGGAACTATCACTATTGACTATGTAAGATAAAAGGATAATGTGGAGGATCCGCTTACAAAAGGCTTAACTAGAGAGGGAGTTGAGAAATCATCTAAGGGAATGGGACTATGGCCGAGGACAAGTCATCATGGCGGTAACTCTACCTAGAATTTTGGATATTCCGAGATCTAGGTTCAAGGAGCTCAAACAAAGTTATGATTGACCGGTTCAACATTGTCAAAGAAATTTTTTTTTTTGGTCCCTTCTAGTGATGAAGACAATGTATAGTAACAAGGATAGAACTTTACACGTTCTTTAATGATTACCTAAGTTTGATGTGGTGTCAATATAAAAGATTACACGTGTAGGAATCACCTATGTTAGTGTGAAGTGAAGTCGCTTCAATGAGAATTCTGTAAGGCCAATTCTCTACGCACTTATAAAACCAGGTGGTGTTCATGGCTGAAACGAACACAACAATGAGAACCAAAAGACGGTTAAGGGTTGGTTGTGTGACATATGGTTGTCTAGGTATACACTAAAGTTCGACGGTTCAAAGATATCAAATCTACCGATTGACCGAGTATATCCGACATATGTTCACTACGGAAAGTTCACAGGGAAACCTATATATCCAGATGCAATCAATCCTTACTTGCAAATCACACAGCATCCATCTATGATCATTCTTTTTACAGACATTCCCATTCATGTGGGGGATTGTTGGACTTTAAGCATTGGGCTTAAAGACTTTAAGCATTGGGCTTAAAAGTCTAGGAGTGTGAATTGGGAAATGGTGGGAAATAAAATGGAGGGAAATGAAAATTTGAATCAAGTGAGCTTTTGTCATGAACTTTGTACCACATTGGTGAAAGACAACTACACTTGTGTGTATAAATATAGGATCACTTCTTAGAGCTCTTAAAAGAAGTTGAAGAGGATGTATCATCGCGCCGTCGTCGTCGCTCACTGGGCTCGGCTCGGCTTCGGCTTCGGCTTCGGCTTCGGCTTCGGATTCGGATTTTT
>ML436107.1:2571-12818 GCA_005239525.1 Nicotiana knightiana | reverse complement strand
ACTCAAAGCCGTGAAAGGAGGAAATCGAATTGAAGTGCCTATATAGGCAATTGAAGTTGAAAGATTGATCGTCGTGTGGCTAACCATCTTGGCAAGGTTTGAAAAGCCGAAATATTCCAAAGGACCCAAAGTTACAGTTGGAAGAGAAGTCAAAAATGAAAAGCCAATAAAGGCGAAATAAAGTTGGAAAGGTTAAGTCCCACACGACTAACCGTCGCAGTAGAATTTTAGGGGCCAAAACTCCTCCCAAATACTCCAAAAATACAAAAGAAAAAGCAAGCGAAAAGCCTACAAAGGCAAAATAAAATGTTGGGTCCCACGTGACTGATCGCCATGGGAAAATCTGGAAAGCCAAGGTCCCCGGGATTAGAGATGAAACCCAATCCCCAGCAAGAAAACAAGCAAGCAAGTGGTTGAGATCTTCATCAAAAGAAATGAGATCAAGCAGTTGAAAATCAAGGCCGCAAAACCGACCACCGTTTCAAACTAACAAATTGTTCTTTGCTTGAAATAGGAAACAGGCGCAAAAGTAACCGTGCAAAAGGCAGATGCAATAAAAAGGAATCGCGCAAGAGCTAGAAGGAACTCTGTAGCATTGACTCCAAAGAAAGGGAAGTTTCCTCCAAAAATCTTTTTCCGCGTATATAAAAAAAAAGAAAAAAAAAAGAAGAAATGAAGTTGAATGTGATGCGACCCTAAAAGTAGCATAGGATCTTCAACCCTTGGCCAAACATTTTCCAACCAAGGATATCTCAGTCCTCAGTTGATGCCAACATAGGGTCCCGCGCCCAAGCAGACATCGGCATAACCTGGTGATCTCTTTTTTTCAGACAACAGCATAACCTGTTGACCTCCCCGGACACCGGCATAACCTGGTGATCCTTCTGACAACAGCATAACCTGTTGATCACTTCAGACACTGGCATAACCCAGTGATCTCTTTTTCAGGGAACAGCATAATCTGTTGACCTCCCCGGACACCGGCATAACCTGGTGATCCTTCTGACAACAGCATAACCTGTTGATCACTTCAGACACTGGCATAACCCAGTGATCTCTTTTTCAGGGAACAGCATAATCTGTTGACCTCCCCGGACACCGGCATAACCTGGTGATCCTTCTGACAACAGCATAACCTGTTGATCACTTCAGACACTGGCATAACCCAGTGATCTCTTTTTCAGGGAACAGCATAATCTGTTGACCTCCCCGGACACCGGCATAACCTGGTGATCCTTCTGACAACAGCATAACCTGTTGATCACTTCAGACACTGGCATAACCCAGTGATCTCTTTTTCAGGGAACAGCATAATCTGTTGACCTCCCCGGACACCGGCATAACCTGGTGATCCTTCTGACAACAGCATAACCTGTTGATCACTTCAGACACTGGCATAACCCAGTGATCTCTTTTTCAGGGAACAGCATAATCTGTTGACCTCCCCGGACACCGGCATAACCTGGTGATCCTTCTGACAACAGCATAACCTGTTGATCACTTCAGACACTGGCATAACCCAGTGATCTCTTTTTCAGGGAACAGCATAATCTGTTGACCTCCCCGGACACCGGCATAACCTGGTGATCCTTCTGACAACAGCATAACCTGTTGATCACTTCAGACACTGGCATAACCCAGTGATCTCTTTTTCAGGGAACAGCATAATCTGTTGACCTCCCCGGACACCGGCATAACCTGGTGATCCTTCTGACAACAGCATAACCTGTTGATCACTTCAGACACTGGCATAACCCAGTGATCTCTTTTTCAGGGAACAGCATAATCTGTTGACCTCCCCGGACACCGGCATAACCTGGTGATCCTTCTGACAACAGCATAACCTGTTGATCACTTCAGACACTGGCATAACCCAGTGATCTCTTTTTCAGGGAACAGCATAATCTGTTGACCTCCCCGGACACCGGCATAACCTGGTGATCCTTCTGACAACAGCATAACCTGTTGATCACTTCAGACACTGGCATAACCCAGTGATCTCTTTTTCAGGGAACAGCATAATCTGTTGACCTCCCCGGACACCGGCATAACCTGGTGATCCTTCTGACAACAGCATAACCTGTTGATCACTTCAGACACTGGCATAACCCAGTGATCTCTTTTTCAGGGAACAGCATAATCTGTTGACCTCCCCGGACACCGGCATAACCTGGTGATCCTTCTGACAACAGCATAACCTGTTGATCACTTCAGACACTGGCATAACCCAGTGATCTCTTTTTCAGGGAACAGCATAATCTGTTGACCTCCCCGGACACCGGCATAACCTGGTGATCCTTCTGACAACAGCATAACCTGTTGATCACTTCAGACACTGGCATAACCCAGTGATCTCTTTTTCAGGGAACAGCATAATCTGTTGACCTCCCCGGACACCGGCATAACCTGGTGATCCTTCTGACAACAGCATAACCTGTTGATCACTTCAGACACTGGCATAACCCAGTGATCTCTTTTTCAGGGAACAGCATAATCTGTTGACCTCCCCGGACACCGGCATAACCTGGTGATCCTTCTGACAACAGCATAACCTGTTGATCACTTCAGACACTGGCATAACCCAGTGATCTCTTTTTCAGGGAACAGCATAATCTGTTGACCTCCCCGGACACCGGCATAACCTGGTGATCCTTCTGACAACAGCATAACCTGTTGATCACTTCCAGACGCTGGCATAACCTAGTGATCTCTTTTTCAGGCAACAGCATAACTTGTTTACCTCCCCGAACACCGGAATAACCCGATGATCCTCCTGACAACAGCATAACCTGTTGATCATCTTCAGTAACTGGCATAACCCAGTGATCTCTTTCTCTTTTTCAGGCAACGGCATAACCTGTTGACCTCCCCGGACACCGGCATAACCCGGTGATCCTCCTGACAACAGCATAACCTGTTGATCATCTTCAGACACTGGCATAACCCAGTGATCTCTTCTTTTTCAGGAAACAGCATAACCTGTTGACCTCCCCGGACACCGGCATAACTCGGTGATCCTCCTGACAACAGCATAACCTGTTGATCATCTTCCAGACACTGCCATAACCCAGTGATCTCTTTCTCAGGCGACAACATAACCTATTGACCTTTCCAGACATCGGCATAACTCGGTGATCTCTTTCTTGACAACGGCATAACCCGTTGATCCTTGCCCAGACACCGGCATAACCTGGTGATCTTTTCTTGACGACAACATAACTTGTCAATTTTCTTTCCAACATAGGGTCTCCACTCCCTAGTTGATTTTACCTTTAGGCATAGGGTATCCACAATAACTCCGGGTGCACCATTCCCGGCTTTTCATTGCTTTCAATAATAAAGTTGCATAGATTTTATTACAATAACTCACGGAATTTTCCTAGTGAAAACTGGGGTAGAAAATATCGTTCGTTTGCTTTGATTTTGCGCAGATTACAATGAATTTGAGACGACCAAAAGAAGACTTCTCAATTCAGAATAAGAGAAAAGAAGAAAAGAAAATAGTTGGACCCCAAAGTACAGAAACGGAAAAGATGTGGACCGCTCACGACAAGATTGAAGTCACAAGCGGTGCGTGTCCCATCTTGACCTGAAAAGTAGAAAAAGATTGAACTAGCACCTATGACTAACAAGCATCAAGATTCAGATCAGAGTCTGTGTGAAGAAACAACCAAGACTCAAGATCAAGCTGCAGAAGACTTGTAAATAGGGATCTTGTAACGCGTAGTTGATAGTTTAGTTTAGTCTTTTTCATTTTGATTTTGGTGTAATAAGGAGCTCAGCAAGCAGTAAGCAGCAGCAACAGCAGTAAAATCACAGCTTTCCGGTAGTCCCAGCTACCAAAACTTCCAGAACTACACTGACCTGATTCCTTTATAGCCAAGGATATGTAGGCAACCTCTGAAGCAAGGTTCGGTCAAACTTTTTCAAAATGCTTCCAAATGGAGTACCAGACGGACAAAAATTGCTTGTAGTTGCTCACTTTATCTTTGCCCGAAACTCTTCATGTTGTCGAGCAAAGAGGGGCAGCTGTGAACACCCAATTTTTTCCCTACAAGGAAATTACTCCTAAAATAACCAAAAATAGTTTTAATAAATTTTAGGAGCTTTTCTTTATTTAGTTGCATCCCATGCATGTTTAATAATTCTAAAATCATAAAATAAAATAAATATCATAAAAAAAAATGTTCGAATCTTGATTTCATTAGCATGTTAGATTTCAAACTTCATTTTTAGGATTTAATCACATTGTAAATGCATCTTCTAAAAAATTAAAATTGCATACATAGTCTCAATTAATTAGTTTTAACATAGTTAATTATTTGATTAGTAGTTAAAATGGATAGTTGATTGATATTACAAAGAGTGGTATCAAAACTGGAGTTTAAAACTAAGTGGCTAATTTGAAAAGAAGAGATTTAGTTGATTCTTGAATTGGGTTAACCTTGCAAAGGAAAATAGGCCTGCTTTGTTGAAGCCCAGAATTCCTACACACCCAAACCCACCGGTCCAGAACCCAAAACACCACCTTCCCGACCCGGTCCGGCCCAATACCCATCCCCCTCACTTAAATACCCCAAGACCTAAAAATCAGGAAAAGGGCTCTATCTTCCAGATCGGCTGTTTCCCCTCCCCACCTAGTTGTCTTCTCCGTCTCTCATTTTCGCTTCTGTTCTGGCGAGCCAAGGCAAAATCCGACCGGCCATCTCCTCCATCCCTTCTTCACGAAGACGCCATCCTTTTCCGCCATGAGCTCGCTGGAAACCAGCAACCAGTAGCAGCTTCATCTTTGACTCACCCTAACATGCAGACAAAAAATAAACAAGCATTCTGAAATTTAGAATCTTCTTCTTCATGCTTGATACTGATTTTGCACAAAAAAAACCCTCTGAAACTTAAAAATATTTCCTTCATTTTGATCCTACACTGAATACACTATGAAAGAGATTTCCTCAGGAGAAGTTTTTTGGGAGCAACAGCCAGTCACTTAAGGTTTTGATTACAAAGGAAAAGTCCGGCAGTCCCTTTTGCTAAAAAGAAAATATCAGTATTCTTGTTTGATTTTGGGTTTTATTCTCCCTTGTTGTTATGATTTTGAAAGCCTAAGTGCTTATCCTTAAGATTTCTGGGCTGATTTCTTACTGGTGCTGTTTGGTTTGGTTTGCTGCTTCATCTTCAAGTTTAAGTCAGCATTTCAATTTATTTTTCTGCCGGCCTTTTGCTATTTAAGGTATTGTTTTCATCTCTTTTAATGTACTGCTTGCTTGATGCTATAATAACAAAAGATACACCTTTGTTTGGTAAATGACTATCCATTTGTATAGTTACTTGTTGTGTTATTATAGACCTCATTAATCTGTAGCTATGAGAGTTTAATATTGAAATAATTTATTATGAGTAACTTAGTTAGCACACTGACATTTGTAGTTGTCTTTTGAAAATGGTTGTGGTTTGAAGTTATCTTTTACATTAAGTTTGAATATTTGCTATCGAAGTTTTCCCTTCTTTCTTCTGCTCATGTGATGAAGATATAGAGTTCATTTAAGTTCATTGGAGGGGAGGGGTTTGTTGTTGTTGAATTTTGCCTCTTGATATGATTCCAGGACTTTTTTTCATTCATTTTATGAAAAGATAGTTACGGTTGCTAGTGAGCATACTAATACAGTGAATTTGAACCCATAGTATGGCTATTTTAGTATGATTTAACCTTATCCTAGGATTTAATAAAAGTACTGCCGTTTGTGTGCTTGAAATGCCAATTATTCCAATTGTTGAATTTATAATGTCTAGGTTGAATTTGCTGAAAGCAGTACTACTATTATGATACTTTAATCATATCACATGTAAACTTTATGGCTTACTTTGTTTTAGACTATACGAATATAGGCCATTGAATCTCAAACTTAATCCTAGAAGATTTTGAACAAAACATACAAATCTTGTAATCCAAAATACTTCCTTTAGACTAGTGTTACAAACCACTTAGGAAGACTTATAAAACAAAAATAATAGCTTTGCTTCAAATAAGCATTTTTAACCATCACGATCGTATTCATGACTATATAATCTACACTCGGGTGTGGCAACTCATGTCCCCGACCATAACTTCGAACAATATTAAAATCACATGTTGCAATCGCGGGTGCATTTCATGTGACGCGGTGGCGATGTGTCCAAAACAACAAGTGCACACCACTGTGACTTGTTCCAAAATAATCCCATAAATATCAAAAGCAGTTTATGTACATCTATAAGCTAAAAAATACCACTTTTAGATAAAGATTCCAAAACTTAGAGAATAATTGAATATCGCCTCAAATCGGCATATTTAATCGTCATGACTATATAATCTACACTCGGGTGCGGCAACTCACGTCCCCGACTCTAACTCAAAACAATAATAAAAATCACATGTTGTAATTGCGGGTGCATTTCATGTGGCGAAATTACAATGTGTCCAAAAACAAATAAGTGCACACCATCGTGACTTGTTTCAGAATAATCCATAAATATTAAAAGTGGATAAAAAGTGAAAAAGGCTAAAAGCACAATAGGTTTAAAATATGTAAATAATTAGATAATTAGGCCAAATATTAATAGTTAAGTGACCGTGCTAAAACCACGGAACTCGGGAATGCCTAACACCTTCTCCCAGGTTAACAGAATTCCCTACTCGGATTTCTGGTCGCAGACAAATTAAAACAGATTCAAAATTTCCTCGGTTTGAGATTTCAATAAATGAATGGTGTCCCGGAACACCGTAAAAAAAATCCGGGTGGCGACTCTGAAAACTAAAATAAATCCCAAATCTGAATAATGTCACTTTAATTGGAAAAACTTCCTCTCTACCCTTTTATTTATCGGGGGTAGTGAAAAAAGGAGGTGTGACAATGTTACTGTCCAGGTAGGCTTAGGTTCACATCATGCTATAGCTGTACTATTTGAGTAGTCTCTTTCTTATTAAATTCCTCAGTTTACATTTCTACTTGAGACTAGACTTGCTATTATAGAGACTTCACGAGTTCATGACTAGTCATCGAATAATTTCACTCCTCTTACGGTATGTTTCCGTGATATATAAAATTTTTTGTTAAAGAAAATACAACTCACACGTTTATTCGTGAGTGGGGCCAAAAACTTGTCAAAGCCTCTTATTCTAATGGGATCGGGCCATTCGCCTTGGCAGGATTTATGTATCGTACTCTTATGGGATCGGGTCGTTCGTTTTGGCAGGATTTATATACCACACTCTTATGGGATCGGGTCGTTCGCCTCGGCAGGATTTATGTACCACACTCTCATAGGATCAGGTCGTTCACCTCGGCAGGTTAAAAGATGCATCTATGGTTCGTGTTGTTCGACCCTCAGCAGTGCACAATTTGGTTATTATGCTGGATCGGACAGTACGCCTCGACATTTCCTATATCATATCCTCGTGAAATCGTGTGTAATACTTTGCAAGAAGCCAGTGTATCTTTGAGTTTTTCGGATTTGAATTATGGCAATCTACTTGGTGAAATTCACTATATCTATATATATGCTCCGGTTAAGGAGGGAATTTCTAATGGAAAGCTTGAGTTCCTCGTAAAGAGGGGATTTGTACCACGTGATTTATACCTGTTTATTTCATTTATTTACTCTGCCTCATACTTACATTACCTCTTTATTGTACCTGATGTTATTAGATCACTGGTGAGTGTTGACGTCGACCCCTCGTCACTACTCCTCCGGAATTAAGCTAGATACCTACTGGATACGCATTGATTTACATACTCATACTACACTTGCTGCACATTTTTGTGAAGGTACATATATGACGAGTGGCCTTGTGAGAGCAGAGGCGTGTATGCATGCGAGGACTTAGGTGAGTTGTATTCCTTATTATGACCCGCAGCCGACAAAGTCTCCTTCAGAGTATTTATATTTTTCCTATCCAATTTGTATTCCAGACAGATGTTGTATTTTATTTTATATTCCTAGTTGATGCTCATGCACTTGTGACACCGGATTTTGGGGTGATTATGGATTGTCCTGTATAGGAATTGTAAGAAATATTATTATTTACTTTGTAAATCCCATTCTTTACTATTTAGTTTAAGGAAAATATGATTTCAAAAATATTAAAATGAGAGCCAAATTAAGTATTTATCTTTGGTTTGCCTGACAACGGTGTCCGGTGCCATCACGGCCTTTAATGAATTTTTTATCGTGACAAGCTCAAGAGCCAGTTTGGGCCCAAAATATCACTATTATATTTTTTTTAAAATTACCCCAAACTTTGATATTTTATGAAAGAGCCCACCATTTACTATTTTGTAACAATGCCTCTTCGTCTTCTCGGTCATATGATAGTGTATTATGTACTTATAATGATAATTTTGTACCAAATTTATTTAAGTTCAGGACTATGGTTTGCGATAATATATTGAATGTTATTGATAAAGGTATTGTTGGGTATTTGTGATAGTATTTAGAACTTGTGGGTGTAAGTCATATTTTATGATTTTTTTTTTTAAAAAGTGAAATATTTATGTTCAAAGACATTTTCATCTTCAAATCAAACTTCACCCAGATAAAATTTTTCAAAATAAATTTGAGAATATATACCTACACGCTAGCTAAGACTCAGGTGTCTACATTGGTAATAACAAAACACTCACTTCTTTAGCTTTACTACCTCTGAAGTTTAGGTGAGCGTGCTTAGAAAGCGTTTGATATTACTCTCTTCCAACTAGGCCTCCTAAAAGGTCTAGCAATCATTGCAATATAATTTGAATTAGAGTTTGAAGTCGAATCTCACATGGAAATAACTTATTACTTACAACTATTCGTCTCGTTGAATTCAAGCAATTAACTTCCAAAAGTAGAAAATAACAAATTGTGATTGTTTAATAACTAAAAGCGAGTAATAAAAAACGCAATAAATTATTACTAATAATGCAAAGTATTGTAGACAAGATTGAAAAAACCTAGAGTTATGAATGTTAAAATCCTTCCGCTACATCTCTTTAATTAAGCGTAATTATTCTCTACTGATCATGAGCACGTTATTTATTTTAATTCTCTATTGAGCAATTACAACAATTTACTAGATACACTCTCTGAAATTACGCTAATTGTACTTTTCTTATCACTCACTAGGATCACGATAAAGTATTATTATCTCTAAACTCACATTTAAACTCGATGTAGACCGATTGGGTCATTACATTTACCAAGTTAAGACGATTAACATTCCTCAAATAAATAAAGTACGAACAACCAATAAAGTTTGAAAAAAAAAAATTAATATATGGGTACCTGGCAAAATTCGAATTTGAATTAGCAGTGTTAGATGTGATCTGAAGAAGGGGTTACTAAATAAAGAGAATGATTGAATGAAGAAGAAAGGAAAAAATAAGAGCGTGAGAGAAATGGGAAAGGTTTTAATTAAGTGAAGCGATTCCATATATTGGTTGGTGAAAAAAGAAATGTTCCTCTTCCTGTCTCTTCTCTCTCTTTCTAGTACAAGTCATAGGCAGCTTCATTTTTCCCAACACTCGTTTACTTCAAATAATTTCCGTTACAATACTTTTGCTTTTCTCTATTTTTAATAGTTGAACATGGATGGAGTCTTCTACTTAGAGTTACATTCATTCCACCACGCTTCTGATTGTATTTACTTACAAAGTTACAAGTAGTTTCTTATATTATAAATGAATAAATAAATAAATAAATTACTCTTCTTCAAGTAGGTTCTAATATTGCAAATCAAAAGGGAAAACGACAAAAGTAACCGTCACTAAATTGTAGACTTTTTGTACTTTAGATTTTCTTAATTAGAACAGAAACTCAGTTTAATTTTCAAGGCAAAATGGCGAAGATGACTTTAGAAAATTAGTAAAAAGTGATTCTATAACAACAATAATAATTACTCAATGTGATTCCACCCGTGATCTGGGGAGAATACGGTCTACGTAAATCTTACCCCTACTTTGTGTGAGGTGGAGATGATGTTTTCAGTAGACCTCGACTCAAGAAAAGAATTTTCTAAACAAATTTGTAAAATACTAAAGTAAAAAAACTATGATGAAAATACTGAAGAATAGAAAAGGAAAGTATTGCCAATAAAAATAATAAAGAGAACCAAAGTAAAAGAAACAGTCGTAGTAATAAAATTGGAGAAGAAATAATAATAATAATAATAATAATAATAATAATAATAATAATAATAATAATAATAATAATAATAATAATAATAATATCTT
>ML436102.1:25217-47401 GCA_005239525.1 Nicotiana knightiana | reverse complement strand
TGCGATTAGGTTGTTGGTGTGATTGATTAAATTGTTATACTTGGGCATGTTTAAAAAAAAGGGGGAAGAAAGTGAAATGTTGTATGTTCATGCTTGATTGTCGGTATCGATCATAGTTAAGGGGTAATGTGTGTGATTGAAATGTAAAATACTCCTTGTTAATGAATTATGTACGTGTTGAAGGATATTACTCGAGGACGAGCAAGAGTCTAAGTGTGGGGTGTTGATGCGTGGCTAGAATTCATGATTTTAAGCATTATATACCTTGCATTTTATGTGCTTTAATGATAAAAATACACGTCGTATGTGCCTAATGGAGTTTATTTAATGTGTAGGTGAGTTGGAAATGGAAGTCGAGCTAAATGAGAGCATAAACGTCGGAAAATACGCGCCAGAGTCGAAAAGGAGCGACCCGAGACAAGCCTGGCGTTAGCCAGGCGTTTGGCTCTTAAGGACAGGGGGTGCCTGGCATTATCCCCCAAATGCCATGGGGTGCCTGGCGTTACCCAGGCGTTATCCCCCAAACGCCAGGGTATCTGTTTCGGTGAAGTCCGAGTTTTAAAGGTTTTTAAGTGTTTCCAAGTGAGAATAGGAGTCTCTTACACGGTTAGGGTTTATCCCAACCATATAAATAGACCCAAGAACACATCTTGGAGAGGGGAGACGAATTTGGGAGCAAAATACACACACAAGATCATTGAAGGAGCAAGGATTATCAGTTTTCTTCATTTTTATTCAAGTATTTTCAATTCATGCACACTTATGCAATTGTTTGATCATAGCATGAGTGGCTAAACACCCATTGTTCTGGGGTTGTGGTTTAGCCATGGATATTGTTATTCGACATTAATTTAACCTTGAATATAGTTTACTCAATATATGGTTGTTTCTTCAATTCTGTGTTTAGTTGCTTAATTGTCTGGTCATCAATTAGGTTCNGTTAGGATAGGAATATACCTAGTCACCGTGCTTAATTAAACATCGTAATCTTAGTGCGTTCTAATAGATTAATTCCATAGGAATATAGGCGTTAATCTATTGAGAATAGGTGAGGAGTGCTTCGGGAGAAGGCTATGAGAGCATTTATCGATTAATTAGCAACCATGAGTGAATTATATGAAAGGAAAAGTTAATTAGGATGCAATACGAGTGGTGAATAGACCACAACCCTGGAATATTTGTCTCTACTAAATACATCACATTAATTCTTGTCACTTGATAATTAGTTATTTCATAGAATTTTAGTATAAAATAGTACATCCTTGATTTTATATTGGCTTGGTTAAATAACGATTAGAGTGATTCAGCAAGTAGTTTACAAAAGTCCTTGTGGGTACGATATCTGGACTTAAAATCCTGTATTACTTGTCGACCACGTACACTTGCGTGTGCATTGGGAAAAAAACCAACAAGCCCTCTCCAGAAGGGCTCCAAGAGGCACCAGATCCAGCGCCCGCCCCTTTACATTCAGCCCCTCAGCCAGATGCAACGGATCAGGAGATGAGAGATATTATTCAGTTATTAACTCGATTAGTAGCCACACAGGCTCGGCATCAGGAAGTAGGTATTGGTCATACAGAAAGGTCCGTCAGTACGAGAGTTCGTGATTTCATTATTTTAGACCCTTCGGTATTCACTGGGGTAGATCCAAAATTGGATCCTCAAGTATTTATTTATAGAATGCAGAGGACGTTGAGAGTAATGAACGCCACTGCAGCTGAGTCAGTTGAGCTAGCTTCCTATAGACTCTGAGATGTTGCAGTTAATTGGTATGAGTCTTCGAAATTGTCCAGAGGTGAGGGTGCCCCTCCAGCCGTATAGCAGGAGTTTACAGAAGCTTTTCTTCATCATTATCTGCCAGAGCTTAGACGGGCCAGAGTTGATAGGTTCTTGACCCTTCGGCAGGGTAACATGAGTGTTTGGGAGTACAGTATTCAGTTTGATTCATTGGCTAGTTATCCTACCACTATTGTATCTACGACGGAGGATCGGGCTCACCTGTTCATGATAGGTTAGAGTCGTACTCACTTAGCGATTGTATGTCGGTCTCACTCCAACCAGACATGGATATCTCGTATTGAGGCATACGCTCAGGGTGTAGAGGAGCGTAAGCAGAAGCAGAGGATGGATCGTGGGCATGATATGGCCCAGAATAAGAGAGCGAGGTCTTCGGGTCCTTCTGGTGATTTTTGAGGTGCCCAGAGACAAAAGTACTTGAGGTATCCAGCCCAGCCATCGTCTAGCGTGCCCCCTCAGTTTGGCGGTTAGAGAATTGATCGTTCCACATATTCAGGGTCTGGTTTCCACATATTCAAGGTCTGGTAAGAGTTTCAGGGCCTCAGGTTCTCAGTATAGGGGTGAGTCAAGTCAGATGGGGCCACTCTTGCCACGATGTGCTCAGTATGGTAAGAAGCATGTCAGGCAGAGCCGTATGGGGTTGGGTGTTCATTATACTTGTGGTTATCCGGGCCACGTTATGAGGGATTGTTCGACGAGAGATAATGGAAGCATAGCTCAGCCAGCAAGATCAGTAGCTGGTTAGTCATCATCAGTATGCCCCCCTGGGCATGGTTCACAAGCACCAACGAGTCGTGGTAGAGGCAGAGGCGGAGCATCTAGCTCGAGTGGTCATCAGAACCGCATTTATGCGTTGGCAGGATGACATGATCATAAGTCATCTCCTGATGTTGTTACAGGTATATTATGAGTCTTCTCATATGATGTATATGCACTGATTGAACCAGGTTCCACCTTATCATATGTTACTCCGTTGGTTGCTAGTAAGTTTGGAATAAAACCTGAATTGGTTAAACCTTTTGAAGTACCTACACCTGTTGGGGACTCAGTAGTAGCTAAGAGAGTATATAAGGGTTGTAAAATAATGGTTCAAAGTTGATCTACCATAGCAGACCTAATTGAGTTAGAGATGGTAGAATTTGATGTTATAATGGGTATGGAGTGGTTGGCTTGTTGTCATGCCAACGTTGATTGTAGATCAAAGATAGTCAGATTTCAATTTCCAGCGGAGTCTGTTTTGGAGTGGAAAGGTAATACGGCGTCGCCGAGAGGTAGATTTATTTCCTATCTCAAGGAAAGGAAGATGATTAGAAAGGGTTGTATTTATTACTCAGTTCGGGTTCAAGATGTGGAAGTAGAGTGACCAACCATTCAGTCCATCCTTATGGTTAATGAGTTTCCGGATGTTTTTCCTGATGAACTTCTTGGTCTTCCGCCAGAGCAAGAAATTAAGTTTACTATTAACCTACCAGATACTCATCCAATATCTATTTCTCCCTATAGAATGGCCCCTAAAAAGCTGAAAGAGTTGAAGGAACAACTAAAAGACTTGCTTGAAAAAGGCCTTATCAGACCTAGTACATCACCGTGGGGAGAATCTGTTTTATTTGTGAGGAAGAAAGATAGTTCCTTACGGATGTGTATTGATTATAGACAGTCGAATAAGGTGATGATCAAGAATAAGTATCCGCTCCTGAGGATTGATGATTTATTTGATCAGTTGCAAGGTGCCAAGTGTCTTTCAAAGATAGACTTGAGGTTCGGGTACCATCAGGTAAGGGTTAAGGAGGAAGATATTCCAAACACATCAGTCAGGACCAGATACGGGCACTTTGAGTTTCATGTTTTGTCATTCGGTTTGACCAATGCCCCAGTAGTATTCATGGATTTGATGAATCGTATGTTCAGTACCTTTTTAAATATGTTCATAATTGTATTTATCGACGATATCTTGGTGTATTCTTGTTCAGAGGTTAAGCATGCAAATCATTTGCGTACTGCGCTCAGAGTTCTACAAAAAGGGAAGTCGTATGCCAAATTCTCTAAATGTGAATTATGGTTGAAATCTGTAGCTTTTTTTGGGAATATCATTTCGGGTGAAGGCATCCGGGTGGATACAAAAAAGATTGAGGTAGTAAAGACTTGGTCTTGACCCACGACACCGACAGAGGTTCGTAGCTTTCTCGGTCTGGCAAGTTATTACAGGAGATTTTTAGAGGGATTTTCTTCCCTTTCAGCACCTTTGACAAAGTTAACTCAGAAGGGAGCAAAGTTTCAATGGACTGATGCTTGCGAACGGAGTTTCCAGGAATTGAAGGACAGATTAAATTTAGCACTAGTTTTACTGCTCCCAAAAGGGACCGATGGTTATGTTATCTATTGTGACGCTTCAGGCGCTGGGTTGGGTTGTGTAGTGATGCAGCATGGTAAGGTTGTAGCTTATGCTTCTAGACAACTGAGAAAGCACGAGAAGAATTACCAGACCCACGATTTAGAGTTAGTCGCAGTGATTCATGCACTAAAGATGTGGATGAACTACTTGTATGGCATTCATGTTGATATCTATACGGATCATAAGTGCCTCCAGTATATCTTCAAGCAAAAGGATATGAATTTACGTCAAAGGATATGGTTTGAGCTACTTAAATAATACGACGTGGATATTTTATACCATCTGTGGAAGGCGAACGTGGTATCAGATGCCCTCAGCCATAGATCTATGGGTAGCCTATCATATTTACAGCCAGAGAAGAGGGTAATAGCCCATGAGATTTATCAGCTAGCTAGTCTTGGAATTCGATTACTAGACTCAGATGATATTGGAATTACTATTCAGGATATGACAACGTCATCGTTAGTAACTGAAGTGAAGGAAAGTCAGTACGAGGATCCTGTGTTAGTTCATTATAGAGATACCACCCCTCAGAAGGAGAAGACACCCTTTGAGATTAGTGAAGATGAGGTCCTCAAATATCGAGGACGATTATGTCTCCCTAATGTTACAGGGCTGCGTTGTTAGGTTATGGGAGAAACTTACTATTCTCATTATTCTATCCATTCAGGAGAAACAAAGATGTATCATGATATCAAGGAGGTATATTGGTGGGACGTAATGAAAAAAGATATATCGTAGTTTCTTGCTCAGTGCCCTAACTGTCAGCAGGTTAAGATTGAGCATCAAAAGCCCGGTAGATTATTGCAGGCTATGGAGATTCCGACTTGGAAATCTAATTAATATGGATTTCATCGTAGGCTTACCGTGTACCCAGCGAAAGTTCGATTCTATATGGGTGATTGTTGATAGGCGTTACAAAGTCAGCCCATTTTCTGCCCGTTAGGACTACATATTCCGCAGAGGATTATGCCAGGCTTTATATTAAGGAGATAGTACGACTTCATGGTGTCCCTGTATCTATTATCTCGGATAGAGGAGCTCAATTTACAGCTAACTTCTGGAGGTCCTTCCAAAAATGGTTAAGGACTCAGGTAAGTCGTAGTACAACATTTCATCCCTAGACAGACGAACAAGCTGAGCGTACTATTTAGACACCTGAAGATATGTTACGAGCTTGTGTGATAGACTTCAAGGGTAGTTGGGATGATCATCTGCCGCTTATTGAGTTTGCATATAATAATAGCTACCATTCCAATATTCAGATGGCTCCATATGAAGCTCTTTACGGACGAAAGTATAGGTCGCCTATAGGGTGGTTCGATGTTGGGGAAAGTACGTTAGTAGGACCAGAATTGGTACAGCAGGAAATCGAGAAAATTAAGCTTATATAGGAAAGGCTATTAGCAGCTCAAAGTTGTCAGAAGTCTTATGTGAATAATCGATGGCGAGACTTGGAGTTTCAGATTGATGAGTGAGTATTCCTAGAGGTATCACCGATGAAAGGTGTCAGGAGGTTCGGTAAGAAAGGAAAACTTAGGCCTCGGTACATTGGACCATATAGCGTCATACGCAAGGTAGGTCAGGTAGCATATGAGTTGGACTTGCCTTAGGACTTGGAGTGTGTACATCCATTCGTTCATGTGTCTATGCTCCGTAAATGTATCGGAGATCCTTCTAGAGTTGTGTCAGTTGACGACGTTCAGGTCACAGAGCAGCTATCATATGAAGAAACTCCCATTGCTATATTAGACAGACAGGTTCGGAGATTGAGAACTAAAGATGTAGCTTCAGTGAAGGTACTTTGGAGAAATAACAATGTGGAAGAAATGGCTTGGGAGGCCGAGGAAGACATGAGGTCTAGATGTCCCTACTTATTTTCTCCTCCATAGAAGGGTCCAACTGAGACGTCACAACCTTAAGTTACATGTATGAATTCTTGTGTTAGTTATTGTCATTAGTCGTGTGAGGCCATTGTCATTATTGATGATTGTGGTCCTATGTGGCGTTGAATTATTGAGTTTCTACAAGAAGAGTTGGTAGTAGTATTGTTACAAAGGCGACTCTGCCAAAGTTATATAGATCCCGGGGAGTGAACATTCGGGGACGAATGTTTTTAAGGGGGGGAACGATGTTATATCTTGCGTTTTCGTACGTTAAAGTTTCGTCGTAAGTTAATTGACGTAAGCTCAGGGATGAGATTATATCTAGGTTAACATTTTTATGCTATTTATAACAAGTGATAAGTAAGTTCCATGAAGGATAAAGGAAACACGAATTAAAGAAAACGAGTTCCGTTGAAGGTTGTCGATTTGGAAAACAATACAGTCCAAGATATAATACCCGATATTTATGGACTAGTACCATACAAGGTACCATATGACTGTGATAGTATGATATTAGAAATGAGTAGTATTTTAAATAATTTGAGATAATTCTTAATTATGCGGGTAATTGATTAATTACCGGGTAACGAGACATTACCTAATTACCTAATAAGTGGATAAAGGTTTAAAATTCCCACCCATACCCCACGTGGCAGCAAGCCATCTCTTAAGTAAATAACTCTTAGTCATTTCTTATTAGGTGGTAACCTAATACATTAGTGTCAAGACACCTCAAATTCCAAGACTTTCCATTAATTGATTTATCCACAATACAGATTTTAGGTTAAACATTTCGACCCACCATGGACCCAAGAAAATCTATTGCAAATAAAACACATTGTTAACTTTTGGATCTTTACTTGTTGTCAGTCTTAGCAAGATATCATAACTGGATATCTACCAATTGCATGAATTGGAAACCAAGTTGGTGATTGCAACTGGAAAAGCATATGTAACTTGTATACGACCATAAACCATATCACAATTAGATGTGATTTCTTACCAAATTCTTACAAAAGTTCCTACAAAATCCCTACAAGAAGAATGTTAGAGATTCTTATAGAATTTCGACCAAACTTCTTGCAACCAAACAATTCTAACGAGAGTTGTTAGAACCGTAGCAACGTAAATTTTTGCGATTCTAACAGAGTACGGTGCAATCTTTTCCAAGAGAATCATAAGAATTTTTCCCTACTCCAGGTATGTTAAGGCTACCCCTTAATTATTTTTGTCATGATCCAAATTATACAGAAGAAACGAGCAAACAACAGTTTTCATAAACGGCTCTATTCATAGAAATACTAGGGGTCTCTGTGTTTTTGATTCCCCATGTGACATATTATTATATCTTCTTTTCATGGGTCTCAGAATAACACGCAGTTGATAAAGTTTATCCAAAAGGAATATTGATATTATCAACATATTTTCATGCATTTCATTCATTTATACATGTACATTGACCCATGACCAGATGGTATTATATATGCGTATATATATATATATGTATGTATGTATATATATATATGTATGTATATATATATATATATATATGTATGTATATGGTACATGGGAAAAGGTTACGACATTATATACGCACCACCACCTGATCAGCTGGTATATATTGATGATTTTGCCCACAATGGCCGAGATGATATGATGGGATGCCCTCAGAGGCTTGATGATGTTATGTATACCTATACCCATGCATGACACAATATTTATACGCACGTGCATGGCATTATAAATATTTCAGGATTTACAAAGTTATTCAAACTTACAGGTGGATTTCTTTATTTCATGTTTCATCTATGTCTTTTATGTATTGATTTTCATGCCTTACATACTCAGTACATTATTCGTACTGACGCCTTATTTCTCGGGGCCTACATTTCATGCTCGCAGGTGCAGGTAGGTAAGTCGACAGTCCCCCTTCTTAGGATCCTTGATTAGCGAGAGTTGGCGTGCTCCACTTGATCCGGAGATGCTTTTGATTTTGGTACGATATGATTGTATATAGATATATGGGTATGACGTGACTCAGTCCCGTCATTGTACAGTTGCATTTCTATTAGAGGTCTATAGACAATTATATATAGTTTGATAGTAAGTAGCCTTGTCAGCTCGCCTCACTGTATTTCCGCATGTATATGTACATATGTCTTTTGGACAGGTTTCCCTCGCATATTTTATTCATGTTTATATCTTAAACGCGTGCTTAAGGGTATTCGACAGGTAGGACTTGAGCACCCGTCGCGGCCCATCGGTTTGGGTCGTGACAGGAACCATCAGCTCTCTTGTTTTCATGGGCTTAATCCCAATGACTATCCATTCTCGTCACCTTCTCACTCACCTTTTCTCATCCTTACTCAAGTCTTCCAAAAACCTTGTCTCTCTACCATACTTTAGCTTGCGACCTACAATTATCCATTTATACTACTTGCACCCTTCTTCAACTTGCTTGCACCATAGATTTTCTTATGTCATTTATGGGATATCAAGCGAGACATCACATCAGCTCTAACTCTTCGTTACTCTCTTATTCAGGCTTTTCGATACCTAGAAATCATAGGCTGGAAGACATGTCGTTGACGATGCTGCTATCATTCCTGGATACTCAACCCCAGCACTTTTAACCTTCTATCCGAAGTATGGACGATCCACAACCTTCTGCATTTGAGTATTTCGTACGTTGTTCACCTTTACCTTACTACCTTAAAATCTTGCGTTTTATCTTCTATTTCTTTCATGACCCCCTTCCACATAGGTATAACTTACGTCCATAACTTAGAAGTTATATTATAATACTTTCACCTCTGGTGCATACATAATCTAGTGAGAGCTTCATACTGACTTCTTATGAGGCGTGTAGCCGTTATAGAATATGGCTACTGTACTATCTCTCTTGTGTCTATGATATTTAAGAGTGATCCTGCAATGTTCTCAATCACGAGGTCTATAATTTTTTGGGCTCCAATAATCAGATTCCTGATTTACTTATTTGATGTAACTCTGTAGTTTCCTCTTCCCTCTGATCAACCTTTATGTAGGCTTAAACTATCTTCCAATATTCAGCTCATGGTATTGGTTATTACTTTAGTCTTTCATGGATGTTATGTAATATTCATGCTACAATCTTCTAATAATTCAATCATTTGTCTATGCCCTGGGCTCAATTATTTCTTTTAACTTATATCGGAGTCTTCTACGGCTGTATGAATGTTAGTATATATGCTGCATGGATAATATTACGAAATCCTAAGTATATTCCTAACGTAACAACTCTGGATCATTGATAGAATAATTCCTTTCGTTCCTTCTCAACTTCCTTCAAATGTAAAGCAATTACTTTTCCTGGTCTTTCTGCCCCCTTGTTGCGTGCACACTTAGCTTATCTTAGTTCTCATGCATGCTAGAGTTTTTGTGAAACTTCATATGATCTAGAATATTACTTTTAATTTTTCTTCCCAATCAGTAGCTATGGTAGGTGCCACTTTCGTATAGAGTGCATACAATATTGTTGTGAGACTGTTGTTACATGACCATTTCCTCTTTAGGTCACAGTGCTTAGGTTGAAGCCTTGTTCCTTATTTCCTGAGCTAGTCTTTCATTGTAGTACTTAGGGAGGACCCTCTGATTCTTTCCAGGCTGCGAGCTTATTACATCGTTTATCCGGCGGAATTTTTTTGATGTTCTTTCTTACTTGTAATTATCCTTACTTACTTACCTTCATGCCCTTGTGCTCATAAGGTTGCTTCTGAGCTGATATTTTGATTGTCTTCCAAGTGGCACTCTCTTTTATCTCTATAACCCTCATACGATACCTTTACTACCCAACCTTCTATCTTAATATTTCTCAAGGTTACGATGTCATATCTGCGAGACTGAATGCCTCATGTTAAGGTTCACTATGTTTATCTTATACGATCTGTTGATTTGTCTATATCCTCTTGTCTAGCCAAAACTATGCTTTTCTTGAATCAACTACTGACTTCTCGTTGGCCCATTCTCATATCAGTATTCCACGTAATCATTCTTGGGTTATATCTTTTGTCTTATCTTACCTCTCGCACTAGCTCCTTATTTATCAGAATCATCCAGGGACACAACCCTTACTTTCTCTCCTTGACGTCGTGTCTGCATAATGTTGTGGAATCGTAGCATATCTGCAAACTTTGAATGAGTGCAATCTCATCCCTTTCTCATTTTTATCGCATTCTTCCTTTACTATTCCATAGTTACTAGAAGAACTTAATTCTAGCTTAATGTCATATCCCTCCATATTCCCCCCTTTTATGGGAGTACTATCATTTGGTGCTATGATGATCTATGTATAGATATTTTACATCTTCATTTTTGGCGTCTTTTTACTTCATCCATGACCCTTACTTGCCTTGCGGTAATCTTTTTGTACCAAGGATAACAAAATGTTCTTACTCACGAGGTGACACTTAATAAAACTGGCACATACAGTTCCTTAAGATTAACATTGCTCACATTACTTGCATTAGGGAAGCGTCTTCCTGAATGACCATTCTCTAATTTATCATGAATCTTCTTATGTTGTCCACTCTATTATCGCCGGAACGAAATCTGAAATTCTCACGGTACCAACTATTATCAAATCACTCAGCCCCTAATTCTTGTTTAGTTTTATCTTGTTCGCCAGCCCACATTGATTTCTATTATTTATGGGGTCTAACTTTTCCTTTTGGTAATCACGTTCGAGTCACAAACTTATTCCTTGAAATGAGAATATGACTTTATGGCCAATATTCTTTTGTTGTCTCCAGCCTGGAACCTCTCATCTTTTCCTTCATATCTAGATGTACTATTCTAGAGTGCACCATCTGGGTGACTCACAAGGAGATCCATTAGTACATTTGCAATATCCCTCGGATATGTCAACTAACGCAAACAACACATCCATCATTTTGGGTTACTCTAACCCCAACGGGATCCTGATACCCCGTCCTTCTCTTAATCAATATTTGTCAACTCCCATAGGACATAACTAAGATGGGTGTGGCAGATCGTAGATACCTCTATTACCGTTGAACGTAACTCAAAATGCTTATATTTCTCTGTCTGAGTTGCAAATACTGATAATCCTTATTAACTGAGTGTCTCGTACCCTTCTTCACCTTGCTTCTTTTACTTGTTGAAACTTGTATCTAGCTTCTAAATCTCTTATTCCTTGTTACCGTAAGAGTGGATAGATATTCTTGCCATAGGGATCCTTATCAAGAAGCTTACACGTCTTTGTATCCACATGTTCTGCTGGAGACCTTACATTTAGTCATCATAAGCATGGTGCAAAATCGAGTTCTCTTACTCAATTCTTCCACAACCATATTTAATCCATTACCAACCGTCTTTCTAAATGTAGGTATCATTGTATTACGAATAAAATAGAATATAGGAATCTGAATTCTTGCAAGCGAGCTCTACCACACGATCTAGAGTAAGAAGAAAGAGTGACATTCCTAAATGCCCTGTAGCCTCCTGCTTATAAGTGTGGTGCACGACACACCCATAAATAGATTCTACTAGACACGGCTTGTAGACTCCCTAGGACAGAACTGCCATGATACCACTTTTGTCACACCTCGAACCTGGGGGCGAGACCGGCACCCGGTGCCTTACCTATCCTTGCGTACCAACTTGTGACTAAGGGACACTGAACATATATTGTCATACTTTGGCCATAGGCCACATTGAAAGACAAATGAATGCTGACTAAATATCAATATAAAGCCGGGCCGAAAAGGCCGTCATAACTACTATGGCTGGCAAACCAACAAAATATACATAAAAGGCCTACAAGCCCAATATACTGCACTAACTCACAGGATAGGTCTACAAGACTCTACTTATGGATATACTTTGATCGGAATGGGTCCTCGACCTACTCATAACATAACATTATCCAGGCATTTGGGCCATAAAGCCTGGTCCCTAGTCCGGTCAAATCCGAGTTTTGAAGATTTTAAGTGTTTTCCGGTTTGAATAGAAGTCTCCTACACGTTTAAGATTTTTCCTAAACATATAAATAGACCCAATAATACAACTTGAAGGGGGAGATGTCATTAGAGACAAGAGACGCCTGTGGAATACTACTCAGAGAAGCAAAACATTGATTTTTATAGCTTTTATTCATTACTTTGTAGTTTAATTATGCAAGTTATTTTAGAGTTAATTATTATGAGCATGAGTAGCTAATTTCTTTAATCTAGGGTTTTGGTGGAACCCGTTGGGGGATGAAATTATTGTGATATTAATATAGCTTTGATTTGTTGATTAAACTCTATTTGTTCAACTACANAATTAGCTGTTCCTATTTATTATGTATCTACTTGAGAGAGAGTGCATATTTAGGTAGTTGTTTGAACAACACCACTCCCAGAGTATAGACGAAAGTCATAACCGAGGGTTTAGAAGTTGGATTAGAAATAACGATACTTCGGGTGCAATCTAAAGTGAACTGATGCATTCTAGCTAGCGTAACTTGAGAGAGTGCGTCTAGTAAATTATCATAACTACTTGAGAGAGATTTATGGTAGATAGAGTGTTCATGATTGATAGAGACAACTAATCAAACTATAAGAAGTATCCAAGAAGGAAGTTCACCAACGGGGAAAACCATAACCTTAGACCTTTATTATAATTGTTTATACCATATTGTTAGTTAATCATTAGTTTATTAATTTTGTTAGTAGAAATAGTAAAACATTATCAATTGATATTCAAAAGTCTTGAGAAAATTTATTAAGTAAAAGTTTCGTATTCTGACGGCTTGATTGATACGTAAATTCCCTGTGGGATCGACTCTGGACGTAATACCCCGGATTATATTTGCAGCGCCCGTTTAGTCTTTCTATAAGACATAGTTGAGCGTGATCAAAGGCTTACACTAAGGTGCAACAGAATAGATACAACATGAGTATAATCATAACAGCAGGAAATAGGCATGGCATAAGAAAGTTAAGCAAGAAAAAGGTATGGAAAATAACAACAATTGAGATAGAGGTCAAGTACGGGACAATAACAACATGTCACACAAAATATGTAATGGCGACAATGACAACTCAAGGTAAAGGCGAAAATATATACACGGAAAACAGATATCACATCATAACGCATCCCTCATCCTCACCTGCACGGAAACACCCTTTGTGCCATGACCTCACAATATTAAAAGCATAACAATATAAATGAAATGGCATGGAATCAGCCTTCGTGTTTTTACTCTCAATATAAATAATGGCACGGCATCACCATTCGTGATTTATGCTCTTCCTCACATGATAATGAATATAAACAATGGCACGGCATCGCCCTTCGTGCTTTACACTCTTCCTCACATGATAATAAATATAAACAATGGCACGACATCATCATTCATGCTTTACACTCTTCCTCACATAATAATGAATATAAACAATGGCACGGCATCACCCTTTGTGCTTTACACTCTTCCTCACATGATAATAAATATAAACAATGTCACGGCATCACCCTTCGTGCTTTACACTCTTCCTCACATGATAATGAATATAAACAATGGCACGGCATCACCCTTCGTGCTTTACACTCTTCCTCACATGATAATGAATATAAACAATGGCACGGCATCACCCTTCGTGCTTTCCTCACATGATAATGAATATAAACAATGGCACGGCATCACCCTTCGTGCTTTAAACTCTTCCTCACATAATAATGAATATAAACAATGGCACGGCATCACCCTTCGTGCTTTACACTCTTCCTCACCAAGCATATAAATATCAATAAAATGGCAAGGCAGGAAGTATATATATAATATCGAGGAGAGTGTTCAACGAATATTCCAAACAAAGTTCTCAATCATTGCTTTACAAGCCAACAATGTGTCAATGAACCCTCAAGGACCATATAATTCAAGTATTTCCACAAATCTCACAATATATTAGCAACACAGGTATAGAATCCAGCATCTGAAAAAAATTATCGGTCGTAGCAATGTAGTAGTGATCACACATAGAGATGACCAAACTAGACACATTAATGTATTCCCAAAATTCTATCAAATTTGATCAAGTTATCTTAGGCTAGGTCTTTGTTTCTAACATTTTATATTACATTCTTAATATCTGTAAATCAAACGAAGCAAGGAAATTACGTAATTCTACAAAACACAATTACAACGTCATTTACCCCGAGCATGATAAACTCCGGCACATACATATATGTTCGTCACGTCATATATGTATTACCTCGCATGTAGCAAACAACGGCAAAATAGGAGAAAAAATTTTCTCAACAAAATTAGGCAAAATACTAACCTCAATCCGGCTAACTCCCCGCTCAAATTTCGCTTTTCCTTTACAAATTTATCTATGCTCGTGTCAATCTAGCACAAGGCGACTGGAATCAGTGGAGTACTCAAAGAGTTTGCCTTTTTCCTTTGCTGCTTGTGGTTGATTGGATCTCTGGAATGACCAGGGTAGCGTTGAGGAGTCTCGAAATAGCAACAACATTAGAAATCGCATTCCTAATCTCATGGAACCCCCCCTCCCCTCCCCCCACGTATCTTGACAAAGATGAATCCAGTTGATTGAATTTCAGGAGCTGCATAATCTCCACTTGGATTTGCATGAGGATGCAAAGACTCAAGACGCCTAACTGGGGCAGCCTCTGTTGGATGGATTATTAGTGGAGAGATCTGATTTCTTGAATTTAGGCCTCCAATGTTCCTTCTTTCCAGAGTGTTTTCTTTTCTCCTCCTTTTCTTAATTTCTTTTATCTTCGTGTTGATATTTTCCCAATATACAATCTCATTTTTATTAGTAGTTCTTTAGATTATAAAAATATATTTGCCTATGTTTTCTCGTTCTAAATCTCAATTTTTATAATTTGAATATATTTTTAATCATTTTTCTTTTTTATGTAGGTAATATTATTTTTTTCTTGAAAGAACCAAATATATTAATTTCGTTATTATGTGTTTATTTATGCACCAAAAGATTTTGTAAAACAAACCAATTATCTCAAAATGGCTTGAACCGAACCGAACCGAACCGAATTAATTTAAAATATAGCAAACTGGCCAAATGTATATACCTAATAAATTTAACCTCTTTGACTACCGTTAAGTTTACATACAGTGGCACCTGCAACTACCATATCCTGAATCCGCCTCTGCTCTGAACTCTCCTTCCAAATATTTTTATATAGAATATAAAATAATTTGCTATTTTCAATATATTGTGTCGCATTATATCGGAAACTTGGGTATCGATAATGTCGCTTCTCTCGGAAAAGGGTGCATTTTTAATAGTGTAATAAAAAAAGATTACACTGACTTATAACAAAGTTAGTAATATCAGTGTGCTTGTTTGTTATTTCTTTCATTTAGTGTCTTATTACTGAGTTCCTTTTTTCTTTTTCTTGTTTCTCTTTTCGCATATCAAGGGAATAGAAAATAGTTAACTTCAACTTTTCTTTAAAAAGTTTTGTTCTTGAGATTAAATCATCTCTAGCACCTACTATGATAAAGTTATGTTTCATTTTTAGCTTAAATTGATCCATGAGCAACTTTGCTAAAATATTTTTAAAATAATCTTTTTAGCGTCAATCGAGAATGTTTAAGTGTAATTCGGACGCGTTCGGCGAAGTATGGAAGTTGAAATAGGTGTTTTGATCGTCGATTCATAGTTTGGATATTTTTTGGTGTGATTTGAGGCCTCGAACAAGTTGCATTATGTCTTTAGAATGGTTGATATGATTGAATGGGGTCCCGCGGGCCTCGGGTGTGTTCTGATGGGCTACGGGTCATTTCGCCATGTTTGAGCTACTAATTTTGAGATCTGGTACATCCTTCTCACGATAGCCAAGAGCAAAGTGTTGTTCCAAGCCTTGTGAATCGCGAACGCAGAAGGAAATCCGCGATCACGTAGAAGAATTTTCTGTTGTCAATGATCTAACTTCGGGAGCATATAACATGCAATTTATAAGGTTATGGGACAATTCGTAAACGAAAGTTATAGACTTTTAAATCTAATTTTCAGAAAATTAAACCGTTTGTCATTTGAAATTTTGTAAAAATAGTTATGCTTATTATACTAAAGGGTGTATATGAAAATGAAACAAAATTTGTACATTACGATCGCGAGGTTTTGGCCGCGATCGCGATGAAGGAATACGATGTTGTAACTTTTGTTAATCGCGATCGCATGGATAATGACAGTGAACGCAAAGATGGAGGCCTGACAGGTGTATTACACATCTAATTTCGGAATTTTGAGCTTATTTCATCACTTTTATATTCTTGGAGCTCATGTGGGGCGATTTGGAGTGATTCTTGAAGATCGTTTTGCCATATATCATAAGATAAGTTAATCCTACTTATTTTGAGTTAAATACATGGGTTTTATATGGATTTTAACATGAAAATTTAATAGAATTATGGACCTTTTAGAAGAAAACCTAGAAATAGTACTTTTAGATTTGACCACGAAATTGGACATGGAATTAGGAATTAGTTATATATTTGAGTTCGTGATATTATTGGTAAATTTTTATCTTCGAAAATTTTCGGAATCCAGACATGTGGGCCCAAGGGTTCACTTTGTTGACTTTTCTAGTAAAGTTAGGAATTATACATTGTTGAATTGTAAGCATTGGAATATATTTCGATTGATTTGCACGTTGTTTGACTAGCTTCAGATTGCAAGTCCCATGTCTAGTCTTGTGAGGGAGGAATTACCCGGTAGGTGTTATTCTTGTTATAAGCTTCATGTTGTGGGTGTTGCGCACGTATGAGGTGACGAGTATCTGTGTGAATGCTAGAATTCCTGATTATGTCTGGGTAGACTAGGATTCACGCCATGCTTTATTTGTATTAGTTGAGTTATCCTTGCCGTCTTAGTTACTTCATTACGCATTGCGACCTGAGACTAGGCTTGCGTAGAGTAATGGAGTCACTATTGTACGAGATTTGACGAGCTACTTGATTAGACACGGAATAATTGTGCTTCTCTTACGAATTTCTCTCACGTTGGTTTTCATCGAAAAGCTTCTTTAAATTTCATAACTCACACATATATTCGTGAGTGGGGTTAAGGACCCATTAAAGCTTCTTATTCTAATGGGATCAGGCCATTCGCCTCTGCAGGATTATGTACCACACTCTTTTGGGATCAGATTGTTCGCCTCGACGGGATATTGTAACACACTCTTATGGGATAAGGTTGTTTGCCTCGGCTGTATCATATTCTTATGGGATTGGGTTGTTCGCATCGATAGCATCATATTCTTTTAGGATTGGGCTGTTCTCCTCGTCATTTCTATAAAATACTCATAAGGAATTGGGTCGTTTGCCTCGGCTATATCATATTCTTATGGGATTGGGCCGTTCGCCTTAGCATCATATTCTTATAGGACCAGGTTGTTCTCCTCGTCATTTCTATAAAATACTCATAAGGGGCCGGGTCGTTCGTCTCGGCAGCTTCATGAAATACTCTTATAGGATCGGGCCGTTCACCTTAGCAGAATCGTGCGTAGTATTTGACAAGAAGCTGAAGTATCCGTGAGTTTTCCCCGATTTGAGTTATGACGACCTATCTAGTGGGATCATTTTATATATATATATATATATATATATATATATATATATATATATATATATATATATATATATATATATATATATACTCCGGTTGAGGAGGTATCCAATAATTGAGAGCTAGTGTTCACCATTCAGAGGAGGATCGTACCACGTGCCTATATTTGTTTACATTGTTTATTTACCATGCATCATACTTGTTTACTTTCTACCGTACTTGATTTATTGGACTATTAGTAACTGCCGATGTTGATCCCTAGTTACTACTTCTCCGAGGTTAGGCTATATACTTATTGGGTACGCGTTGATTTACATACTCATGCTACACTTCTGCACAAATTGTGCAAGGATATATTCTTGGTGGTCTTTTGGGCGCAAAGGCGCGGCTATTGCGGGGACTTTACGGTGAGCTGCGTCCCATGTTACGATCCGCAGCATGCAGAGTTTTCATTAGACTATATTTTTTCTGTGTAACTTGTATTCCAGACAGATGTTGTATTGTTATTGTACCTTAGTAGAAGCTCACACACTTGTGACACTGGATTTTGGGATGTTCTAGAATTGTTATGGATTGTTTTACATTGATACACTTTCACTTATTATTTTTAATTAAGATGTGCGTAATTACGATTTATTTTAATGCACTGACCTCTCTATTAAATAAGATTCATAATTTTAAAAATAATAAAATGAATAATTAATTGTTGGCTTGCTTAACGGCGACGTGGGGCGCCATCACGACCTATGATTTTGGGTTGTGACATATATGACCATAACAAAAGAAAAAAGTCTTATTTGATAATAAACATTTTATACATAATTAATGTTTGTAAGGGTTAGACGGATTGGACTACGACCCAAATTTTAGCCCATCTTGAGCCAGTCATCTCAGTCCAAGTATGACTCGCTCATTTATACCCGTCCAAAATCAATCAACCCGTTCATTTATTGACTTTACCCATTTTAACGCGTCCAAAATCAGGCGAATCCACCAATTCGACACCCTTTATATAAAAGATTATAAAGGAGAATTAACAGAAGGGAAAGTTAGCAAAATGGACAATATAAACAAAGACCATAGAAGGTCATTTTCGTTAAAAGTACACAAATAAACTTAGTGCAAGATTGCACAAAGGATTGAAGTGCCACACTTATTTAAAGTGTAACAAAAGGCTACTAAAAGCCAATTAGAACACAACATTAGCTACACTTTTAAGAAAGGTAGCAACTTTATTATGTGTGACACTGCATCCTTAATTTCTTCTAATCTCTAATTAGTTATCCATTATCTCTTCTTCAAGCAAAGCTGCAGCCAAAGTTTTTGCTTCCTCAGCTAAAATTTCAGCTCCTATTTTGATCATCTTCTCATCAAACACACATGGCTTAGTGCATAGGCACCTTCTGAGGATTTTGCTACAATGACCATCAGTAAATTTCTCACTGAGACAAGCTTTTCTGCATGGTAGTTTGGAAATGCATAATCCAGTGAATGTATTGCTTTCTGCTTTGCATTCTCTAGCTTGCACCTCTACAATCATTCACATTTACTATCAAATGTTAGAACAACAGAAAATATGGAATTAAAAGAAAGCTTTTAAACATGAATATATTCAAGGTTCTTATATATATATATGGCAGCCCAGTGCACAAAGAGTCGAGGAAAGGGCCGCACCCCAAGGGTGTAATGTAGACGGCCTACCCTAAAAAATATATATTGTCCTTAGACTATTTTAGAAGAACTAATGCAAACACATTTTCAGGATTTTTCAAAGCTGCTAGACGTATACTACACATTAATTCGTCATTTTAACAACAAAAAGATAACCACACTTGAAAATTTACTTGACAAATCATAAGAAGTGTAGCTTGATGTTCATTATGATAGCCAAACCAGTCATAGCTTTTATATTTATTTTCTTAAAAGCAGACTTGAGTAATTAAGTGACTGGATAGCAAGAAATAGAATTATATTATAAATTCTATTTTATTAATCTTATGGGATTTTGGAGGAATAAATGGAGACAAACCGTAGGCAACAAAGAGCATCATTGCCAAGATAGCAAATGCCATGAAGCACAAGGAGCGAGCCATAGTCTCTTTGAATGAGTGAAAAAGGATAGTAATTTTAATAATAAGAAAGATTGCTATTCAGAGCTGTGAATGAATAGTAACTCAATAGAGGTATTTATAGGCGCTGAACTAAGAGTAGATAAATTTTGAAGCAAAAAGTTAATAAATAAAAGGAAATAATATTGCACCGGAGTTGTTGGTAATTTGAAGTTTGGAGATACATATTTCTTTTTCTTTTTTTTCTTTTTTTGTCTTTCACCGGTGTTCAATATTCCTCAACTAGTATTGATTCGGCCCGTATACATAATATACCCATGACTTGAAACCGAAACTTGTAAGGGTGTAGAAATTATATATCAACTGTACTACAATTCGTTATGGTTTAAAAGTATCCCAAGGTTGTAGCAAAAATAAAACTGTTTACGCTAAAATTTGGATATCAATTAAACTTATATTGTGATTTTAAGGATATGTGATTTCGTCCAATACCAATTAATAAACGAGAATATATAAATAAAACTATAAAATAAATCAAACCAGTATATAATTTGAACCTCGACCTCGAATTAGTGTATTCTTGAGGTGATAGTAGCACTAAAAAGATAAAGATAGAGTAATTGTGATGAGCAGTAAGTAGAGCAATGGGCAAGAAAGAAACGATTGTGTAGCTTTTTCTCAGTGAATTATGATGGTTACAAATAAGTGAGATTCCTCTTTATATAGTAGAGGAATCCTAATTAAGGTATAGTCGTAATTACACGAGGAAACATATAAACAACTGATTAGCCGCTATAGATTCGATCCGTTCCGAGATTCACGCAACGATCCTCGATCAATCACGGATATCTCGTTCTTTCCATTACAAAGTTGTCTCGATATTACTCGAAGTCTATCTCTTCTGGCCTCGATTGATATCGGCCTCGATCTGGGGAGAGGCTTCGATTTCGGACTCAACGTCTCCGCTCTTCGATGCAACGTCCCAATCTCGATCAACACGTGAAATCGAATAGCCCCGATTTCTATCGTGTACAAAAATTTATTCTGATGATAAATGTTGTTTTAGGCACACTACGACACAAGAGGAGGGTTAACTGGATAGTTAACACTTTAAAAAATTCTTCCAAAGTTTTTTAAAATTTTGCTTAGATAACCTATAGAATCTGGACGATGGAATTGGTTCTAAAATTTGTCCTAGTTAACCTAATAGCCTTTAAACCAAACTCAACTAATTTAAACCAAACTTTCCCCAACAATCACTAGGTTGTTGCCCTTCGATTTAACTCTAACTTGAAATAGATTGTTTGGTGTCCTAAGCTCAAAGAGTCATATGGTGCAAATTATTTGTACATTTATAAAGTTGAGGTTTCAAATTTCATGTTTCTCTTGTTGTTTTTTCATATCTTTTTTTATAATTGAAACATGGGTGATATGTATTCTTTGTAAGAAAGTAAAGATTAAACTCGTCCAATGTAAATATTGAGTTCATCGCTTTATAATAGTGCGCGGTGCACTCATCTTCTTAAACTCCCGGATATCCATGTCTTCACCATGACACTGAATCATTTAATCTACTTAGTTCTTCACAAGTCACACCAAAACTTAGGCTAAAAATTTAATAGAAGTTAAAGTTGTTCAATTTCGTATAATACAAAGATAAATTTGAGGTTTTACCAGGTAAAAATTGTGGCATTCAAATTTTATGGGAGCTCCACTGCTCTCGCAACACGTGAAAGACGAGGTTTAATATCAACCTTATATATCTTCGTCATAAATGGTCCAAATGGTCCAAATGGCAGAATCACATGCTGCAGTTTAAAGTGCATTCTACTTCAAATGAGTTGTGAACTCATTCTCACAATGGAAGAAACAAGAATGCAAAGTTGGGTCAGGATTTGAATTTTATGAGTTTGAATTCTAGCTATTTTAAATTATTGAATTATAATTTAATAATTTATACATATTCAATAAAAAATTTAAGATCATACTGAGTATAAATCAAAGTTACTGAATTTGGGTGTCACGACCCAATTTCGGAGTCGTGATGGCGCCTGTCGTGGAACCAGGCAAGCCTCCCTATTTAACTAAGCTAAATTCAATTTCCAGTAAAAATATGATTTTTAAACGAATTTATTGATAATACTAAGAATGTGAAGTTTAAAACAATGTGCGAAAAACTAAATTTAAACCTCCAACCCCGGATCCGGTGTCACTCAGTCATGAGCTACTAAAACATAAAGCAAAGAAAAGGAGAAATGGACAACATTGTCTCAAAATAAAGAACAACAGGTAGAATAAGAAAGAGAAGACGAGGTCGCGATCGCCAGCTGCTACCTCGAAAACTCCAATAGAAACGTTGACCGCTGCTCAATATCCGCTACCGGGTCCCGATTTACCTGGATCTGCACACAAGGTGCAGGGGGTAACGTGAGTACAC